>NMRB01000346.1:29398-54455 GCA_002633025.1 Notospermus geniculatus | reverse complement strand
TGAATGAAATCCTGCAAATAAAAAAGGAGCAAAAAACATACCTTTACAAAATTACTTCTGTCAAATGCGGTTTTCAGCAGATTTTTTCGACGTTGATACCATTAGATAGCCAGGAAAATTTAGTACTACATATGTCGGATTCAATTTTCTCCACCCCATTGGTTTGGAGATATTCAAGATAAACTGCTGTCCATTTACTTTTGGCCATGAGTGTACCTACCGATACTGGGGGGTAAGGGATCATCTCAAAATTGCTTGATGCCCAGAGTGACGAATTTTTTTCATCTCTTTCTGAACCTCCTGACCTCCCTCTAAATGACGAAAAAGTCATATGTCTGGCATCAACACTTTTATTTCAGAATTATTTGATGTTTCTAATGAGGCCCAGTGGGGTACATGATAAAACATGATAATCTTCCTATATTGGAAGTTCTCTGGTTTCTTTCTTCTAATTTACACGTGATGCCAAAAGTTCTGAAAAAGATGAAATTTTGGTCAGGAAAGTGCTGCCCCCTTCCCCCCAGACGAAAAAATTTCGTCTCTCTGTGCATCAAGAAATTTTGAGATGATCCCTTACTAAGTCCTGTTTATTGACATTTCAGCTGCTCAGTCCGGAAATATAGCTTCTGCTGCAAATCAGAGACAAACTGGATCGGCGTTCCATCTACCTTCATCGGCATTCAACCCCAGGTAAGGGTGCCACGGAACAAGGCCAAGGGCTTCAAAATTGTTTTCCCCAAGAAAGCAACAGAGTTACAGGCTTCTTAACCCATTACTGGTCAATGGGGAACTTTTCTGCCGTCGGTGGCCGTAAGAGGCCGCCTGTTACCGGTCCTAGAACGTCGCAAAATTTGACGTCAAATGCGTGAGCCACGGCGCACACGTCATTATGGACGACGTGTGGCATGCATTTCTGCCCTGTGACGTCAAATTTCATGACGTTCTGGGACCGGTAACTCGTAGCGGCCTCTGACGGCTCCAAAGTTCCTCATTAGCCCAGCCTAATTTAAAGATAATGTATCACGGGTATTTTCACGGGCCACGAAAATCATTGTTTATTTACATTTTGTTTGTTTATGTCCAGTGTTTTATTGTCTTATGAGTAATTAGTTGGTGGCGTGCCCCTCTGAAAATTCTTTTGACACCAAAACGATTCAATTTGGTGGGTTGGCTTGTCCCAAAAAGTCCAAATAACATGATGTAAACATCCATGTTTACAAACATTGAATGTAAACAATGAAGTCGTGATACATTATCTTTAAAGTAAAGCGAAATATTTTTGCATCCTAAATGTACGCGAATGGCCTAAAAATCCAACATTCAGTGTTGCTGAATTAAAGGCGCTCTAGTTCGAATTATAAACATTACGGTTTGTTTATTTACATGGTTGATTATAATAGTTACTTTCCTGCGGACAGGTGGCAGCACCGTCTATACCAAAACATTAAAGCCCCACTGTATTGAATGTGAAAAACGCAAATCATCGCCGCGATTCTCGCACGACGTCAGCGTAGTGTAAAATGTACTACGCTCTGTCAGAATACATTAGAGCTCTCCCTGCAGTTTTTTCCAATGCGTGCTGAAAACTAGGCCTTGATTGTGTGAAGTGCGTATCAGGCAAGTATTTTGGGGACCTTCAAGAGGCTATGGGACCTGTATGTGCACTCTCCTAACGTTTTGAAAATATCGTAAAATTCAATACTGTGGGGCTTTAATGTTATCTATTTTTAGCTCACCTGTGGTGAGCTTATACAATGGTTGTGCGTCCGTCGTCGTCGTCGTCCGTTAGCAGGGCACGTTTCGTAACTGCTGGAGTAAGGGCATTGAGGGAGGGTACGACCAGTTAGAAAGCTATTATGAAATTCACAAAGCTTTAATAGGCATCAAGCATCGATTTTTTTTCAGCAAAATCTTACAAACTTTGCGCGTTTTCCCGCAGATCCTGGCACGAGACAGCAGCGCATCCAACAACGTTCGGTATACGGTACCGGTAATATTGTGCTACAGCTGTGCATGATTTCCAACCACAGTGTATTATTTCGACAGGATTTCGAAGCGAATTCGACACTCTGTCATAATCTGTTTCGACAGGAATTCACCTAAAAACATATCCACGTTTTTCAGGCATTCGACGATTATTCACCATCGTATTTTCTTCATTTCGACAGGTTTTAGACGTTTTGCTAATTCAGACCTCGACAGAATTTCGACGGTCTCGGCGTCGAAATAACGTCAAATTCCTGACCAGGGGGGGTACAGAGTTTCCATTGACCGCTGCATAAGGGCATAGAGGGAGGGTACGACCGTAAATGTCCTGAGATTCTCAGGATGTATTTTGACTGCCCATGAAATAAGCCTGTTGTTTTTGCAGCCAGTTGCAAGCAGCATCCCAGTGTGTCCAGCGGCCAACAGCAGATACGCCACTCCGCAAACTTGGGCGGTCCGTGTTTCAAGTGTTGAATGAGAATCTCCAGACACGAATGCCAGCAGGTCTCAATAATGATTGGCGAGCTTTGGCTGGAGAATTAGGTATGTTATCCACCGAAATCGCAAACAGAACCTCGGTCTCAAACTTAATCACGTGATGCAGAGAAGCCACAACAGTGACTAATGCGGATGTCAGGTCACACTGTGATTGCCTGCGCTACGACGGAACAGTCAGCATCGGGTGTCGCAAGCACGGTCAGGTCACAAAAATGAAAATGTGTACGATCATCGTGGAACAGGCAGCATCAGCGCGCAGGGAATCGTAACCGTGTTCAGGTCACCTGTGAATGTTTTACGCCCGTCGGGATGACACAGAAGTTGAATAGGTTCAACTGCTGCGATTCATGATCTTTTTGATCAGCGACTGATCCCGATCGTCGCAAGTGAGACGCAACTGCAGTCATGTCACACCAGATCGGTGACTGATTTGTTTCACGCTGCCGTGCCTCAGACGCAAAGTGATCTAGAAAAGTCAGCGTGCGCCTGTTCTGTGCCATCGCAAGGTCGACCTGACATCCGCATTAGACAGCGTTGTATCAGAGTCAATCATTGCTGAATCATGGATTGTGTCACGTCAGCCGATTTCAGGCCAAGGTTGTATTTGTGATTTCGGCGGAATTGCACAGATGTTTCTCGTTTTCGTCAGTTTCGAATTTGTCTGAGGGGAAAAGTTTTCCATTTTCGCATTTCGTCTTTTCAGGTTTCTCCCAGAATGATGTATCGATAATAGGACACACAAACGATCCAGTGGAGTATTTCTTCTTATCTTGGATGCAAAGGGATGGAGAAAACTGCACCCTGAGTAAACTGATGTCGCTACTTGAGGTGATCAAACGATTTGATATTATGGACGACATTAAAAGTTGCACCGGGTATCACCACAAATCAGCTGTGGTAAGTAGAAAAGATCTCTTTAAAGTTCCACCGTATGCATGAGGTATGCCTCAGAATCCCCACCCTGGTGGCAGAATTGGGAACCAATTTGATAAGACTGGTGTCCTGTCCAATCCATACATAGACAGTGGTAACACCTAGACTAGACTGATACTATGTTGAGTAATACTCTTTTCCCCAATAGCAGTACCGAGAGCAATACTCTTTCCCAGAGCAGTACTGAGAGTAATACTCTTTTCCCTAGAGCTGTACTGAGACCACTACTCTTCCCCAGAGCAGTACCAAGAGTAATGCTCTTTTCCCAGAGCAGTACCAAGAGTAATGCTCTTTTGCCCAGAGCAGTACCAAGAGTAATACTCTTTTCCCCAGAGCAGTACTGAGAGTAATACTCTTGCCCCAGAGCAGTACCAAGAGTAATACTCTTGCCCCAGAGCAGTACCAAGAGTAATACTCTTTTCCCCAGAGCAGTACCGAGAGTGATACTCTTTTCCCAGAGCAGTACCAACAGTAATACCCTTTTCCCAGAGAACTGAGAGCAATACTCTTTTCCCCAGAGCATAACTGAAAGTAATACTCTTTTCCCAAGAGCAGTACCGAGAGTACATGTAATTCTCTTTCCTGGAGCAGTACTGAGAGTAATACTCCTTGGGAAGCTGCCCTCGCCTTGACATTTTCGAAGCAGTGAGTATGAGTAATACTCATGGCACTAAACATCATCTAAATCGTCGAGTATCACATTGGCACCGATGGCTTACATGAATGTTACAATTCAATATAACAGATCTTCGCAAATTCATCAATAAAAATTTATCTCTTTTAAATTACTTTAATTAGACCCACGCGTAATTAGCGATAATTTCATGATGTAACGATGTACTTAATCTAATTGCTCTCTAGCGTTTAATCCATTTGGCTGTTTAAACGCCCGATCATTTTACGATCAACCTGTGCACATTTTTGATTGAGAATCCCCAGGTTTCCTAGACAGTATTGATCCCGATGCACGTGAATGTCAAATTTCTATTTGAAGCTGTGTGAAATGCTGTAGCTGTGCGCAGCTGTTTCACGTCCATGATCGCAATCACATCGTAATAAACTAATGAAGGAACACTACATGTGTTATACACTACATTTGCTGTTTACTAGATGATATTTTAGTGTAGATTCACTCAGTACATGTGCTGTCCTGCATTATACTGAAGTTACAATAACAGTGCAACTGTAAGGAAGACTGTGCTACATTTAAGGAACATTGTGCCTACAGTCATGAACACTGTCCTACAGTAATGAACACTGTGCTACAGTAACGAATAGAGGGATTACTGTCCTAAAGTAAGGAATACTGTGCTACAGTTAGGAGTACTGTGCTACAATATGTAGTGCTGTGCTACAGTAAGGAGTACTGTGCTACAGTAAGGAGTACTGTGCTACAGTAAGGAGTACTGTGCTACAGTGGGAATACTGTGCTACAGTGGGGAATACTCTGCTACAGTGGAGGAATACTCTGCTACAGTATTAAGTACTGTGCTACAGTAAGGAGTACTGTGCTACAGTAAGGAATCCCATGTTACATTAAAGTACAATGTAAACTGTGCTGCAGTAAGGAATACCGTGCTGCAGTAAGGAGTACTGTTCTACAGTAAGGAATACCATGTTACATTAGGCCTAAAGTGTACTGTGGTACAGTAAGGAATACTGTGCTACAGTAAGGAGTACTGTGCTACAGAAAGGAATACACATTAAAGTGTACTGTGGTACAGTAAGGAATACTGTGCTACAATAAGGAGTACTGTGCTACAGTAAGGAATACCATGTTACATTAAACTATACTGTGCTGCAGTAAGGAATACTGTGCTACAGTAAGGAATACTGTGCTGCAGTAAGGAATAGTGTGCGATAGTAAGAAATACCATACGCTGCAATGTGGAATGCTGTGCTACAGTATGCACAGCATAGTAGATTTTCTCGGGGCATTCCTGTTTCCTTCTGTATTAGATAAATATTGCCCATTAACACCCTGAATTCCTGAAATAACATACTTATTGGACTCCATAATTTGATCAGTATTAAATTATTTTGCTGGGTTGCCAGATGAGGGAGACAGACTCCTGTACGATCCAGTGGCCCAGCAGAACATCATCCTAATTGGGATGCTAAATGTTCATCATCCAACTCTCAATCAATAATCATCAACGTCCATCCTCCTACATACACCTCTATATAAAGGACACGGCTTACATTACATTGGAACCTCTTTATAGTGGACACCCTTGGGACTGACAAATGTGACCCGCTCTGGCAAAAGCAGATGCATGTCGCTCTTACCTTGGCAGGTTGAGACCAAATGTTTGTCAGTTTCAGTATTGTGTGTCTGTTATGAAATCTGAAACAATCTAATTCCATTCTCTCCTGGTGTCATCTTATGCAGCTATCAAGTTAATCCCGGAACCCCCCTCCTCAGGCACTCGACACTAACTCGCCAGTCTGCAGTATTTTGGAAGTGGGGGACTCGACATGGATACGCCAGTACTATAAAATGTATCAGGTGGGGATTCACTTCAGGGCAAAATAGTATGCGTGGGGCACTAGTTGTTCCCTAAAAGTGTGTGGAACAGGTGGCCGGGACTCGCTCCAAACTCGACATTGCCTGCCGTAGGCCTACCAAAGTTAGAAAAATATAATTTTTTGCATTTTATATGTTCGACATTGTGGCCTCAGTTGCCCCTTCATTGCATGCCTGGTCACTAATTTATGCAGATCTGACCCGCCAGAATGAAGAAGATGGATCGTCAATCCTTCTTGGTCATGCACGCTCCTTAAATAAGTGGAGGCCTACGCAGACTTTTTTACTCTCATCGCACTCCATACCTTCTCACTGAACCTCCCATTCGGAACGACCTGAGGCGAACTGCTCATCTGTCCACTGGGCAGCGCGAGTTGTCACGGAAATTGCCGAGCAGTTGCCTTCGGAAGTTCCGAATGTGATCCTCCGTCCGCCATTTTTGTTGTGGAGTGATCACGTGTTCATCTCCTGCCGCCGGAAGTTATCGATCGTCAGTCTATCGACGGCGATTCGACTAAGTCATTGTTCCTGTTTGGTCGGGCACTCGCGCGCGCAAGTATTCGTGTGTGAAGGTACTCGGCGCAAATACGACTGCCGCAAAAATATTGCTAGTTGGAGATTCCACCAAAAGATAAAATCTTAATACTGGGGACTCGACGAATTTTGGCGTCGAGTGAACGACGATGCCTGAGGGGGGGTGGTCCGGGCTAAACTTGATAGCTGCATTAGTTCGTTGAGGCTTACCTTCTGAGCGACATGCATCTCTTTTTGCCAGAGCATACTGTAAAGCAGGAAAATTACACGTGCAGGAAATTTTCGTGAATTTTGCGAGAGTGTACGAGTCGCGAAAATTTCCTGTCACGAATATCAATACACGCAAGTGATAAATATTGTCTGTGAAAAAAAACTGAAAAAAATGGCAGAGACTCGCGAAAATATCCTGCCGCGAATATGTCTTTAACCCTTAGAGTGCCGGGTTTGTTCAACTTTTCCTTCCCCTGTGACCAGGGGGTTTTTTTCGAGAAAAAAAATTGCCAAAAATGCATGTGTTTTGAAATTTTAATTTTATGACCTTTTCCGAGTATACTCGGTAACGGTCCTAAAAAAGAGAATTGTTGCTCCGAGTATACTCGGTAACGGCACTCTAAGGGTTAATTCTTGATTCGTGAAAATTTCCAGCCACGAAATTATCTTGCTTTACAGTACCTCTATATACTGTGCAAGGGGCTATCAATACATAGAGTTGGGCAATTAGGCAACAATAGAATTTGGCAATTGAATTAAATGCGTGATGATTGACACGCTCTGAATGAGCTCTCAAACTTCTCAAGTACTCAGTTGATAATGATATCATTTGAGAGAAATTTGCCCTCCACGAGGACATGTAGATTTATTTGCACTCAGTAATCTATGCATTCCTCGCACTCGATACAATTGTGTTGACGTCCGCTGGACTCATCATTACGTCAATACACTCAGTACTTTACCGTAATAGCGTTGGTTTGCCGATCATTTCTTCATGTGTATTTGCCTTATTTCGATCTGTATCAAAATGTCGAACGTTTTCGTCTGAACGGATTTCTATTCTGTTGGTCTTGAGCACTGGGTGATAGGGGCATTGACAGTACTCTGATGGATTGACACATGCATTTCTACACATCTATGCAAGCAATGTGATATTGTCTGGAATCTGTCTGTAGGCTTTTTCAGATGGTGAGTTAGGCCGAGTGCATATCGACCTTGCGACTGAAAGCAACTACCGGCAACTTGGCGTTTCCGGCAACGGTGTGTGACTGGCTGGAAACAGCAGCAACTGATCAGTTGCTCAAACAGGTCGATGTGCGCGCCCCGGCAACGCTATTGCCGACCGTTGCCGCTAGTTCCAGCCAGTTGCTCATGTTCTACTCGTTGCCGACCGTTGCTTCTAGTTCTCTTCAGTCGCTGTCGATGTGCGCGGTCTGGCAATGAATTTCCTTTGTTTGTGAAGCACACCGAGTCATGTGACGGAATCCCGAGTGGTCCGCTCGGAAGACATCGACAATTTCCATGTAGCATTCAGTTCAGTTGCTTGTTCGATGTGCGCGCTCCAGATTGAAGACTGGATTGTGCCACTTGTTGCCGCAATGACCAGTTGTAATCGATGTGCGCGTTCCACTCACATCGATAGCGACTCACGGGGACTGTTGCGTTCAGTTGCTTCCAGTCGCAAGGTCGATGTGCGCAAGGCTTTAGGTGATGGCCACATGAGGCAAAAGGTAGTTTTACATGAGAACGGTTTAGCCCCATGGCTGTAGGAACAGGGGACAGGAGGCACCTGCTTCCCCCCTCCCCCGGCCCAATATTTGGCTTGTCAAAAATAAAAATTTGGAAGGCTCAGCATTTGGCTCTCTTGGGTATATTCAAATCCCTATTCTTGATCACACATGTGCTGACCCAGTTCATGTAGTTGTTGACTTAACTCGAGAACGGCAGTCTCAAACGCCCAGAACGCAACCCGTGTCGAGTCAAGAACAGTGTTCTCCTTAGTCCCAGTCAGCAGAGCCTGAGGGTTGAGAATTCTTGGCCCAATTCGAGTTGCGTTCTCGGCGTTCAAGACTGCCGTTCTCGAGTTGAGTCAACAACTACATGAACTGGGTCAGCACGAGTGTGGTCAAGAACAAGGATTTGAATATGCCCATTCAGTCCCAAAAAGCCCAAGTCCAATGAACCACACTTACATAGCTANAATTGTCTGAATCTGACCCTAATTTTAATGAACGGCGTGATTCTCATGAACGTTTTCCAATAACAAAGGACGTTGTTGACAATAATGATGAGAGTATTAAACTGCAGCAGATATCTAATCTGGGTGCTGTTCGGACCGCCAGTGGTAATGAACGGAATACGGACGTTGAAAAAGGGATGTTAGAAAGTTTTGAACGCACCGAGGAAGAGAAGCAGACAAACATTGAATCAAATTCTTCGCGTTTTCGTGAGGATTCGGGAGACGAACGCGGTCGTGGTGAGTGCAGTCGTGACCAAAACATTGGTAGAATTTCTGGTCAGGGGTCAGAAAATGCTCCGAGTTTGAGGTCTTTAGGTCATTTAGATAGTGAAAATAGTACAGTTAATGTGAGTGGCACAGGTAGTGAACAGATTGAAATAACCTCAAGTCATTTTGACAGTGAGCAGACGTTACCAAAAACTGTTTATAATCCGAGGTCAAGGTCAAGGTCATATGATGAACAGACTGAAATGCTTTCAAGTCATTTTGACATCAATGAGCAGACTATTCCCAAAATTGTTGATGATGCTGCAGGGTCAAGGTCAAGGTCAAGGTCAGACAATATCTCTTCCGAATCTGCCGGGTCATGTGACTGCAGGGATAAGATCCCTTCTTCCTCATCTTCAAGTGCAACCAATCATAACGGTCAGAATATTCCGCAGAAGACCAATCATAGCACAGTCAGTGCTGGCGGAGGAATGAAACAAGGGGTCGCGTCGTCACCTCCGAAAGCAAAAACGAAGAGGCCTGGTTTGACCAACTTTGAGCGATTTAAGCAAATTGATGACAAAATTAAGGCCGGTCGTTCCAGTTCTTCTACTTTTAATCGAAATGTTTTGCAAGGGGTCGAAGATTCAGGTAAGCCTGCAGGGGGTACGATTTATAGTCATGATGTCAGTCCTTTAAGTACCGGTAGTCAAAGTAGGGGTCAAAATGGTGGCGCATCTGCTTCTTCAGCAGGGGGTAGTGCGTCAGGGACTATGGGAAGTGTCACATCAACTTCAGCTCAGTATGGTTCAGATGGTGTAAACCAAACAGGTGCTGCGAATTTTGAGTCTGAACCAAAAATGCCACTGAGTCCGGTCGAATTGATTGAAAACGTCCAAGAGGACCAGGCCTGCGATGGCTCCTTCGGACTAAGCGGGTTGGAGGGAATGGGAGATGTTGAAGTTGTAAGTGCAGACGAGGTTCAGAACCTAAAGGGTGCAAGACAAGCCGGGCTTGTTCAGGATGTTGTGCCCAAGCATGACGTGTATTGCATGATTAATGACGAATGCAGTCTCCATAAATCATCTTCAGGTGAACTCGGGGGTCCAGAAAATCTTGACAGGGTGCATCCCGATGCTGAAAAATCTTGGGAATTTAGTGTTGGTGACTCAGAAAATGAGGGGCGTGAGGGAAGTAGGCCTACTTCTATAGATGACTCAAAAAGTGGACTTGAGGGAAGTAGGCCTACTTCTACAGATGACCCAAAGAGTGGACTTGAGGAAAGTAGGCCTACTTCTACAGATGACTCAAAAAGTGGACGTTCGGAAACTAGGCCTACTTCTTCAGATGACTCAAAAAGTGGACTTGAGGGAAGTAGGCCTACTTCTACAGATGACTCAAAAAGTGGACTTGAGGGAAGTAGGCCTACTTCTGTAGATGACTCGAAAAGTGGACTTGAGGGAAGTAGGCCTACTTCTACAGAGGACTCAAAAGGTGGACTTGAGGGAAGTAGGCCTACTTCTACAGAGGACTCAAAAGGTGGACTTGAGGGAAGTAGGCCTACTTCTACACATGAACAACTGGAAGCTGGTATTGCCAACCTCAACATTGATGATGAAGTTAAGGAGTCTAGTTCTCGTAATTTTGAAACAGTAAGCGCCTGGCCTGGTGCTGCTGCTTCGACCGTGTTGAGTGGTGATGGCAGTAATCATGTGGTCAATATAGTGGGTGATGAAGGTTCTAGTTGTTCTGAAAATGAAGACCTTGGAGTTGGTGATAATAAGGAATGTGATGATGGTGTTCTAAAATCCGAACCTGTAGTCGATATCGGGCGAGATGATTTGAATGGCCCCCCAGAATTTGCCCCAATTTCAAATTCTAGAATGGAAGGTTCTGGACCTGGGTTCGATATCGAGCAAAATGATGCGTTGAATGGCCCCACGGAATTCGAGCCTATACTTTCAAAATCTAGAATGGAAGGCTCTGCATCTTCAGCCCAAAGTAAGGCCTCTTTGCTAAATACGAACAATAACAGTGAATTGAAAACAGAGAGCAGTGTATGGTATTTGCGAGACAGTGGAAAAAATACTTCAAAAGAAGGCAGGTCTGCTGTCCTTGGGCAAGAAATGACGCCATTGAAGAGCACTTCGCCAAATATCGCGCCATCTGTACACCGGCTTCGTGGAAGAAATCTGGATGATTCGTCTGAAGGCTCTGCGGTACTTGAAGACGGTGCAAAGTTGACACAACCTGCACCAAATTCCCCAAGATCTGGCAGGTTTGAAAGTGATGGAAAGCAATCGAGAAGCAGACGTGAAAATAAACCATCTGATGCAGAACAGATGCGCACGATTTTGGATTCGCCGCATGTGAGGCAGTTGAGCTCACATAGGTCGGCGTTACGGAGATCAGAGCCAGTATTACACCAGGGCTCTGTTGAGGACTTTGATGTGTCTAGGCCTGAGATGCGCCGCAGCTGCGACGACGGTATAGCCAGCGGTAGCGTAGAAACAATCGATGACCTCCCTGTTAGAAGAGCGAGAATTAGTCGGGTACAGTTTGACACGGAGGACGAAAGCCTGGATGAGGAATCACTGAAACGGCACATGCGGTTAGATCTAAGTGATGGATTTGGTCATGAGTTCGGGTCGTCGGAGGATGTTCACACGGGGCCAAAAAACACAGCTTCAGTCCTGGAAATACATAAACCCGAGGATATGAAACGATCTGCTTCTTATGATGACATTAGTCCAGTTTCGCGGAAGCCTTTTGTGCGGACGTCTTCAAAAGAGGAGGGGGATTCCATTGGGTGTATTCCGAAGAAGTTGTCTTGGCTTGGGTGCTGTTCCGGTGCCCGCCTCCCGAAAATAACAAGTCGGCCATTCAAGAGGTCGGAATTTTACAAAAAATGGATGCCGTTCTCCGATAAGAAAGAGGAGAGAAAAGTGCATTTGAATGCGACGGAGAACGACGCGGATAGGTCCAGTGTTGCGATGTCCGGTCCTGAACGATCTCAGAAAGGGTCCGTGGAGCCTGGGAAGATGAATTCGAGTGAGGCTCTGGAACCGGAAGTTGAACCGTCTCTCGTAGACGATTCTGGAATCGGAACGAGTAATAATACAATGCTCACCGCCTCCCGTACGTTGTCCGAATTTTCTGACGATGCCAGCACGTCTGCGAACATTGAATTGACGCCGCGGAATCGAAAATTACGGAGTTTGACGGAAATTTTTGATAGTCTTCCCGATGCTTCGGATTCGAGGAAAAGTGAGGGGATGCATAGCTGGGATGTTGTCTGGCAGAATGGGACTCCAGTTGGAAGCGTTTCGTGCCTAACAGACGACAGTCTGTACAAAACAAAGAAGTCGTCTGCTGGAAAGAAAAGCAAAACAGTCGAGCAGAAAGCTAAAAAATCTGGTGATGATGGCATAATCGCTAGTGCTATGAGGCAGTTGAACTGTTCTGGGAGGTCGGAGTTCGATTCCTCTGAGTCGAGCGATGAAAAAAATGGGCCTGATTCTGAAAAACGGGGCAAAGATCGGGGGTACTCATTGGATACATGGATTGATGATAATATTGAGGACTCGCTTTCTGGAATTGAAGCGGAAACAAGCGGTAATGTTCGTCGAAAATTGAGTAAAGTTAAAAAGGAGAAAAGTTCGTCTGATTCCGAATCGAAAAGAAAGAAGAAAAAATCAAAAGATTCATCTGGAAGTAAACCGCAGGCAAAGAATGTTCCAATCAGGTATTTGGTCACGTCAACTCCGCAGAAAACGGGGCAGGGAGAAACGGCAAGGGTGAAGGATGGTCGTGTATGGAAAGCGTATGAAGGTTCTAGCCAACAGACAAATTTGAGGCCTCTCTCTAGGCCTAGCTCATCGGTGTCACCAGAAAATGCGAGAGGGAGACGGATTTCAAATCACTCAACATCTGCCCAGTTTCTGTACGAACATTGGAATCGAACGCCTTCCAGGACGTCGTCAGATTTTAGCTCGAGTTCTCGCGGCTCATCAGGATTGGGTACATCTCCATCAAATCAGCGTCTGCCGAGTGTCGAGAATGTCATGAACCTCGTTCCCGGGATGACGTCGTATGTTCAAAACGTTGAAAAAATTGCCGTCGGGCTTGTCGATGGGCAGCGATCGCAGATTGAGACTGCGTTAACACCCGGTTCGTCTCAATCCAATCTGGGACTGGACATTCAAGATGGCCGCCGTAAATCTGGAGCAGGCGACAAAACCTCTGTAACTTCAACAGGTGATGAAAACATATCTTTTCAAACATCAAGCACCAGTGCTTCACCAACAACTTCTAAAAAAGTTACAGATTTTGGCAAAGAAGTAGTCACTCGTTTAGTTCTGCCTGATTCTGAGGAGGCCCGCCAAATCTCACCTCAGAGAGAGAGATCCATGAAAATAAGGTCTGGGAATACAGTGTCTGAAACATGTCAAAGTGAGGCACAGGACCAAGAACCAGAGGCGCGAGTTGGACGGCAGTCTGAGGTGGTATCTGATAGAGGTGCAGAAACTCGGGAGGCAGCCCCTTCTTTAGGTACTGCGACATCGGAAGCAGTTCCCCAGATCTCTGAAAGAATGCAGATGTCGTCTGCTAACTCACTATCTGCCGCAAAAATGGCTTTTCTTATGGGAAACACAGTCCGACAGAGAAACTCTAGTACCGGTAATTATTTCTACCCATTTCAAAACCAGGCTCGTGATTCAGAAATGCTACAGCAGACGCCTGGTGATGTTGACGATAATTTAGAAGATGAAGTTGCGGAATCTCTCTCCGATGGTCGCAAACGTAGTAGTAGGGTTCAAAATGTGTCGTCTGCTCAGAGCCAAAAAGGGGCTGGTCATGAAGGGAAAAAATCCGAAAAATCATCGCAGGGATTTAAGAAACATAAGGTTCCCAAATCAAGTCGTTTTGCAGGAGCGGAGAATGTTGACGATGGCGACAAACTTCGGGATGTAACGGTGTCTTCGTCGGCGCAAAATGATGGGACTAGTTCTCGTGAAAAATGGCAGAGAAAGTCATTTACCTCGGGGCAGGACGGAAAGCGGCAAAAACTGAAGACTAGTCAGTCTGTAGATGGCGCCACGGGAGGTCAAAGTCACATTCTGGATATTGGTATCGGGGCTCTCAAATGCGCCATGACCCCCACTGGAATTGATATCGGGTTGAAACTTAGTAGTCCTAGCATGACGCGGCATGTCATGGCACCGTCGAATGAGGCGAATTCCAGATTATCTGCCAGTAGTAATTCACTAGGTATGGTAGAAGAAACAGACCGACGTTCGCCGAGTAGTCAGGGGAGTTTTGTTGAACGGGTAGACGGAAAATGGAAAGTCTTGAAGAGGGAAAGTGAAGACGGTGCAGAGCCAAAGGGTAGGGAATCTAAAATTAATTCTTCGGCTGTTTCTCCAGTTGAACTTCAGGAGCCCAGTGCCCATCCCGAAGACTTCAGCCAAGTTGATGGGGCAGTTGCCGCTAGCGGCCATGCTGATGATACAGAACCCACTTTTCTTGGTGAAGATATTACTGTTATGGATTTACGGGATTCACCGAATCATATCCAACCGAGAGATTTCGAGTATACTGCGGGGGCTACTGGACCTGCTGCCGATGAAATAATTTCACCTACCTCCGAGAACGTTGCCGTGGGCAACCCTGATGTTGGCGTCCAAGATATTAGCGGTGGTAGATTTGAACCTGATCATACTCATTTACCAGTGAGTATGACTCATTTACCAATGAGTATGAGTATAGATGGAACGAGTGTAGAACCTGCTCCCGGAGCTGGTAAGGACAATCTCGACCTCGATACAAATAGTCTCGAGCAGCCTGTTTTGGAGTCTCCCCTTGAAGGTGATGAAAATAACAACGTTTACAATAAAATGAAGGAGCAGACGAGCCTATCTGAAACAACGCAGGATATAAGTCAGGAAAATTCTGTCGGGGATGGAGAACTTCAATTTAGTCCGCTTCCGTTGCCTGTTGATGAAGTTGGCGACGTTGAAGTTCGCCTAGAAGCAGCAGAGAGTCCGCCTGAATCTCATGTAAAGCCAGACGTCTGTGAAATTAGCAAGGATGTCTGCGAAATTGAAGGCACCAATGAAATTTGGAATACGGCTGAAAGTGGGGCTGTCGTCTTTGCACCAATTGAACCCGGGATAGAATCAAGGTCGCAAGGTCCAGATGAAACCGTTCAGGCCGCCATGACAGTTGCTGAAATTGACATTGACGGAAATGTTGCACTTGACGACACATTTGATTCACTTATTCGTGCTCAGGTATTGCATGAGATTCAACCACAATATGATTTTCAACCTCGTGATATCTCAGAGTCTACCATGTCGCTTATCACTCGTGGTGACGTCAACGTCACACATGCTGAAAGTTACAAAGCAACTGATTCTGCCGCTGTGACCGACATATTTGAGATTGATGTATCCATGCCTGGAAATACTGCTCGAAATATTTCAAATGTTATGGAACTTAATGCCGAAGCTCTGCATGACACAGCACGAAATATTTCAACTGTTGTTATGGAATTGAATGCCGAAGCTACGTATGACGGGGTCGGAAATGCTGACATGGATTCTGATATATTTTCAGATGCGCCTTCACCACGAAATATCTCCGAAGTTGCCGTTGCAGTGGACAGTGAAGACGTCCCAGATATGGAAGGAAATGGTGGGATGGATGCTGAGGTAGCTGGAGATACAGGGAGCACAGCTGCAGAGGAAGAAAATGATGCAGTTGCTGATGCTGACATCGGAGCATCTCAGCGTTTGGATCCAATGACGATCGGTGATGATGATTTTGATGAGGCTGCTGCAGGAACTGAAATTCTTGAAGACAATGACATTGTCAATGAAGTTGACACACAGTCTCCAACGCAGAGGTCAGACGGTTTCATTGAAGTAGAGCAAACTGAAAACACGGAACGCCGTACCTCTGGCATTGCAAGATTGATTGACCCACTGCCTGAATCAGAGTCAAAAGTAGGCCCGCCTGAATCAGAGTCAAAAGTAGGCCCGCCTGAATCAGAGTCAAAAGTAGGCCTAATGACTTTTGAGGCAGATGCAATATTGGACGGAAGTGTGGATCTGGAAAGTCCGGAAGTTGATGCGGAAGTTGTTGAAGGCGACCATTATGTGCCATTAAATGGAGCTGTGCCACAAAAGGAGTTCGTTGAAGGCGGTATCATCTCAGGAACAGCTGACTTGGATGATAACAAGGACCAGGACTGTGGCGCCCTCGCCTCTCTACCAGATATTGTTAGTTTGACCCTGTCTGGTTCTTTTGATGGGGAAGTTGTCGAAGACGATGATGCAGCCAAAAGGAGTCTTCCAGATG
This sequence comes from Notospermus geniculatus, assembly GCA_002633025.1. Taxonomy (NCBI): domain Eukaryota; kingdom Metazoa; phylum Nemertea; class Pilidiophora; order Heteronemertea; family Lineidae; genus Notospermus; species Notospermus geniculatus. Next base: position 38,178 of record NMRB01000346.1, on the reverse strand, counting down.
TTGTGGAATTCTCGGGGACTGTTACCATGGTTACTGAAGGTCTTGGGAACATGGGACCTGGGCCGCTGCAGCAATTTGAAAAATCTGATACCCAAGAGAAAGTTTCATTTGAAGAGAATTTGAAAAGTGACCCTGTGGCGGAAACGCATGATTCTTTGTCATCTTTGTCAAATTTCATATCATCCTCTCCGTCTGCTGATGTGAATACCGGTAGTCAAAATGGGCCCATTTCAGTATCTGAAAAACTGAGGGACAGTCAGGATACACTGCCTAGTCAGACCGCATCTGGAGTTCTGGATATCGGAGAGGACGCGTGGCGTTGGGATAGCCTGCCGGTTGAGAAGGGCGTGGAGTCTACGCCAGGGCAGACGTCAGAGATTGTTCCTTCTGCAATCACAGGGAGTAAAATCGCTTCGTTTGCCGAACAGTCAACAGAAACGTCCAGCAATCATGATTCTGCAAAAAATGTTGGGGAATCTGGCAGTAACGAAGGTGGCGGTGAGACGGCCACAATGGTGGAATCTGGTTCGGCGTTTTCAACAAATTTGGATGAGAGTGAGAATATTTTGGAAGACGGACCACGGCACCTATTGCAGCAGACAACAGAGTTGAACATGTCTCAGGAATTATTGGGAGTACAGCATAAGAACCAGGAAAGTTCGAATTCAAAGATGGAGGATACTGACCCTGTTTTATCGCAATGTGAGAACGCTATATCGGAAAATTTGATCCAGTTGTCCGCATCGCAGGAAATTTTTGATACTCAAACTTCGTCAAATATGGCGTCAGCACAGGATGGTAGCGGACCAGTTCAGGAGAAACATAGCTATCCGCACCAAGAGGTTGCTGAATCGGCACATTTAACAAGGCCTTCAGCGCTTCAGCAGACTTTGCAAGTGGGAAGCCTATCGAGTTTTAGCTCAACAGGCGATGACGTGGGACCTCTACTTGAGGAAAAACAGCGTAGTCCCTATCAGGAGGTCTCAGAATTTGCTCCAAGCGCAATGACACCAACGCATTCAGAGGCATTCAAAACACAAGAAGTCGGGCCGACTGAGTCCGTGACAGTCGACCCCGGCCCTGTCTTGTGCGAGACTCGTCCTTTGCCACACCAGGAGGACCAGGAGGTCGTGCAACCTGGTCCCCAGGCAGAGAATCAGGAGATGAACTTCACGCAGTTTCAGGAAATTATGGGTCAGTTGGATGAATGTAGTCAGTACCGGATTCCGGACATTAAGTCCGAGTTTGAGACCCTTGATGAGGATGCCGTAGAAATCTGTCGTCTGATAGTTGACGAGATATTTGACAAGGCTATGACGTACATTGAAGAACGTGAAATGCGGATCTTCTCGGCGTACGGATTAGCGCAACAACCTCAGGCGACGTTTTTCACTGCTGCTGGGGCCATGAGGGGGCGCACTGGGCCGGGTGGGCTCATGCTTCCTGGAGCGCAGTTGCGTTTAAGTCCACTTGAAGAGCGAGATTTCCAAGGCATTTCCGATGACCAACCACTAGTCGGCAGTGGCACTTGTGGCATTGATGAAGGGGCAACTGGGGGTGATGTTGAGGTTATGGACGATAAGGGGTTAGTCCAGAAAAGCGTGGAGATGTGTAAAAAATTTGCACCATATGCCGCGGGCTCGGCAACCTTTGGGACCCTAGCTTATCTGATGTACAAAAAACTTAAGAATTTTTAGGGCACAAAATCTCGTCGAAAAAATTGGGTATCATCATTGAAGGGGTGTCGATGCTGCTCAAAATGTGACCCACTCCGGCAAAAGCAGACGCTTGTCCCAAGTGATCATCATTGGTCATCAGTATACTCAACTATTATCACTGCTGTCCACTACTATTGTCAACCTGCAGAGACGTACATTTCAGCTATTGTGTTGTAAGGCCGTTAACCCTTTCCTCAATGGGGACGATAGCCGACTTTTTCAATAGGTGTCACTAGTGGTTAAAACTATTGAAATGAAACAGACATCCCGGTCCTGATCAATTTCCCACACAAAAGGCGTCCATTGTATTAGGACCGGGTTTCGGTGTGCTGCCCTCTATCGAGCTAGCGTCCCCATTGCGGCAAGCACCTGCTTTTGCTAGAACGGGTCACAGATCGTCAGAAATTTGGCCAAACTTTGTTTGTTTGTGTGAATCAGAGTGCATAGGTTGACATTTGGGGTAAAATTGGAATGTTTTACGGGCGTCATGACCTTCATCTCAAAATATCTGGAATTTTGTTTAAAATGCTCACTTGGACCAGATAGCAAAATGTTAAAAGCCAGCAGCGCAGCAGGCGATACCGGCAGGCGTGGATCCAAGGGGGTGCACCCGGCGCACGCCCCCCTTTCGGCTAACAAATCTGTAAAATTGACCGTGAAATTCTGAAAATCGGAGCAAATCATTGAAATTCACCACAGATTTCAATGTTTCTAGCACAGTGCGCCCCCTCTTTTCCTTAATCGTGGATCCGCCCCTGACCGGTATCGCAAGTGATCTACTTGCCACTGATCTTCTCACCAGCCACCGCAGACGAGGCGATATCGGTTTTGGTATTGTTTGATATTGGGCGAACATCACTGGTGAGAAGATTCTACGCATCACTGTCCAGTGCACACCAGGCGTTAACAGCCGATTTTGCTCACTTGCGATGTCGCCTGGTGTGCTGCTTTAGTCTGCTAAAAGCTGCGTTCACACTGGGCTTTTAAAACAGTTTGAAAACGTTTTAAGATCTTAAAACGGTTTAGGGTGCCACACTAGAACCCTCTTAAAACGGTTTGAAAGCGTTTTAACGAAAACGATTCCAGAAGTGGTTTCAAAACGACTCGACGTCATTCGGGCGCGACAACCGTTTTGAAAACGCTTTGGTGACTGTAGTGTGGCACAGTCGGTTTTGGTCGAAAGCGTTTTCCGTAAAACGTTTTACGGAAAACGCTTTCAAGTCGGTTTCAGTGTGAACACAGCTTTAGTCTCATGCATATGGTGATACTAGAGTCTTCCAAAAGCATCCTCCCACAGCAGGGGTTTTTACCTCACTCCTCTTCAAACATTGTTTGCAAGTGTTTGAAGAACAGGAAAGCAAAACCCTGCTATGGGAGAATTTCTGAAATTTTTATGTTCTATTTTCCGAGTGCTGTTTCTGCAACACAGCTTCCGTTACAAAGTAAAAGGGGCATTGTATTCCCTTCCTATCCTGCACTAAACATACCCGCGTTAAAGATAATGTATCACGGGTATTTTCGCGGGCCACGAAATTCATTGTTTATTTACATTTTGTTTGTTTATGTCCAGGCTTTCTTGATGAGAAATTTGTTGGTAGCCCCATGCCTGTCTAGAAATTCTGTTGGTTCCAAAAGTATCCATTTTGGTGGGTTGGCATGTCCCAAAAGTCCAAAATAACATAATGTAAACATCCATGTTTACAAAACATTGAATGTAAACAATAAAGTCGTGATACATTATCTTTAAGGGAGACCTCTATTGACAATGTTGTTAAACTATACTGCTTATCAACCTCGCCCCATGTAGAGTAATTCTCATTCCTACGGTATCCATTTATGCATTGTATTGTATTGTAATCATACATTCTCCAACACTGGGGCAAAAGGAAAAACTACAGTATTGGAGAATGATGCAATCACCGCCGGTGGTGCCGGCTGTTGACAAAAAGTGACAATATCGTGGCCCTGTAAATTTCTTCACATATCACGGCCTGTGACATCCACTTTAATACGCTGTCATGTGAATTTCATATCATTATCCAGATTATCATTTTATTAACACGCTCTTCTGAACACAGGGCTGGATGCAGGATTGACAGAAAGGGGGCGTTGGTCGACGAAGGCGGTGAGCACCGGAAAGCGCGAAGCACAAATGCGTGTCGCCCCCCCCCCGGATAAATTTGACAATTTAAGTGCTTTAGATGCATTTTCCTGGATTCTGAGAGCAAAATACTCAAATATATTTTTATCTGGTTAAATTTTTTCTTGCTAAAAAATCATTGCTCTGCCAAAATAGGGGGCGTATGGATCCGGGCCTGTGATCATCACTGGTCATCAATTTACTCAACTATTAGGGAGGTTTCGCAAGCGCCCGGTTAGGCCATACGACGACGTTTATCTATAGTTTGGGTACACCCACACAATAGATAAACGTCGTCGTATGGCCTAACCGGGCGCTTGTGAAACCTCCCTAATATCACTGCTGTCCACTACTGTTGTCAACCTGCAGAGACATACATTTCAGCTGTTGTGTTGTAAGGCCGTTAACCCTTTCCTTGGTTGCAACATGTGCCTACCTTTGCTAGATCGGGTCACATATTTCTGTCCTGATGTAGGCCTATCTCTCCACTCCTAGAAATCCTGTGCCATTCCTTCTAGATTATTCAAATGCTCATTTTTTTGTGATAATGTGTTTTAAAAATGAGAATCAAATTAGATTATTTATTCACTACAGATGTAACGTTTTTCAGTGTGGCCATTTTTCTGTGTGATTCCCATTTTTCGGAACACACTGGGAAACGGACTCTCTGTCTGTCGCTCATTGTCAAGTCCATGGCTTATTCAGGGTTACATGTATATCTAGGATTTCAGAAGGGCACGGTGCAAACTTTGTGAAAAGGGCACTTCAACCTTTTATTCGCGACATTTCTACCAACGGAATTTGAGAGGCTTGTCAGTTAAAGATGTCTCTAGAACTCCAGTCAGCAGCCAATTTAAGGCAGTTTCTAAGGTGATACAACCAATAAGGGACCATGACAGAGGGTCTGGGGTACTACTAAAACCTAAAAAAGAAGAAAAAAAATTTTTTTAAAGGGCACAGCGGCACCCTAGGGGGGGTTAAAAAAGGGCACAGCGGCACCCCCTTTTGGTGGCACACCGTACCGCCGCTCTAAAATGGCCTAGATATAACCTGATTATTCCATCAATCTATTGTATGTGACACTGGCACTGGGACCTCACTGAAAAATGTTACACCTGTATTCGCTCATCTGTTGCCTTGATTTACACCCATGATGCTTTCCTTCTGTGATGATTAATGAATATGCATATTATGTTCAGTGATAACCATGGCCTGATTTCTGAACTTTGCGTGTCGAGTTCTCTTTAACCTGTTGGCCACCGGAGTCCAGCAGACGGTATCTTCTGTCAAAGTTTTCTCACATCCTATGGTACTGATCAAAAAATATTTGAAGAAAGTTTGTTCCTGTGAACCATCTAAAGAATCTTTCTTCAAATTTTTTCCAATTCATGTCTCCAAGGCTTTTAGAAAACTTCAACAGAAGATACCGTCTGTTCAAACCTGGGGCAGATGAGTTAATTGTGTGCATTTAAGGATTTTGATCAAGTAAATTGATTGACAATTGTGTTAGCATAGCTTGAAAATGATCTTAGTTCGAAAAATATCTGCGTGTATTTTTTAAAAGTCATTACTTGAATGCATTATTGAAGGGCTTACTGGAATTTGCGCAAAATCAAAATGCGCAATGGAAAAATGCGCAAAGGGGAGATATCATTATTCAAAAACACACCATTCAATCACATTTTATGTCCCATGGACCCAAGACGTGATCATCATTCTTGAACGCTCATGCATACGGTAATCATGGTAATATATACGCGTGATCAGTCCGTTCTTTTGGTAATGCCGCTGTAGAGGATGAAATTTCTCATCCAATTTTCTGAATATGCTCAAAGGCCTACACTGAAGCCCCAATAGGCCCGGAATTTCGAGAAAAAATGGATTTGATTGTGAAAAGTGGGCATTGTTATGGTTCAAACTTATGGAATTATGCAAATATCAGTGAGTGAACTCGCGCACTCTCGGGGAACCCCAAAACCCCTTGTTGGGACCACACTCCTTCCTATCTGCTTTTGTTTTTGTATGGGATTTTTCATATTGTTCATTCACACACACAAAATTGACGTAGGCCTAACCATTATACCCCGGTACGGTACTCACTTAGCGAGGCGGCTCACTGGGCTGTCACGAGTAACTTATCGATCCACACATCAGACTGCGTCTCAACACAATGCATGCGCCCTTCTGGGAATCCCAATACTCGAGGCCAGGCGACTCACGCAATGCTATCGGACGCGCAAGAAAGCCTGGAGCGAGGTCAATTCTGTTGCNTGATGGATAGCGCCTTCAGTTTTTGAAGGATCATTGTCATATTGCATACAGGTGTTTATGACCAAAAAATCTAGGTCAAGTTTGATTTTGGGTGCGATGCGATTCCTATTTTGGTAGGTAGGGGGCGTTTTGTGAAAAACTTAAAAGGGTTATATTTTGATAATCGTGTGAGCTATTGTATTGAATCTTTGTATGTATTTACCTCTAGGTTGTAGTGACTTCCTGACGAAGTATTGGTGAAATCTAATTCTTGACTTTGCCGCCAGGAGGCCAAATCCAAACTCACAAAATCTGCTATGTACGCTTTGGTCAAATATGGCTTGTATGGGATTCTGATATGGCTTATTCTTTCCACCACTGTGCTAAAAAGCCAAGCGGGCACAGTGCCATTGGCACTATTTTTCAACTTTTCCTTTCCCTGTGACCGGGGTTTTTTTTCGGAAAAAAAATTTTCGAAAAAAAGAAAAAAATTGCCAAAAATGCATGTGTTTTGAAATTTTAATTTTATGACCTTTTCCGAGTATACTCGGTAATGGTCCTAAAAAAGAGAATTGTTGCTCCGAGTATACTCGGTAACGGCGCTCTGAGGGTTAAAACATCTGCACCTGTCACCTCTGAAGTCAGGAGTTCAGTTTCTGCTCAGGCCTGTTCCACGAATTCTTAAAATATTTACATATATTGGCTTTATAGACGATATTGGGTGAATTAATGTACAGCAGGAGGAAAGCAGAGTCCCGGGGGGGAACTTGAAGAGGGTGGCCCACTCTAAGGGCCAAGTGGGCCAATTCATACTTGCCCGCGGACCGTCAAGCGCATGAAACTGATCGCAGGTTTCCAAGGCGTGAATGTGTACACACATTGAAATTGATCATAGTTGGCGTAAAATCCGGACGGAGTATGAACCACCCCTAACACATAAAGACATGGGATGGACCCCAGAACCTTAGAGGTGATGTGCCCAAGCTCTCATTGTGCCAGTCCGACTGCCGTTATGTTCTTCAAGTGACTCTCTGTGGCTGTCTAAGTCTCTGGATACTCCGGTTTCATCCTACTTTCCATTTAAAAACATGGCCAGTTTTCTTCCTGTGTTTATATGTCAAATATTTGTGAGCAATTTGAGGTACTTCTGGCATGGAGATGAGAGAACATGTGGAAATGTTTTGCAATGGGAGGGAACATTGTGGAAATGTTTTGCTATGGGAGGGAACATTGTGGACATGTTTTGCTATGGGAGGGAACATTGTGGACATGTTTTGCTGAGGGGTGAGGACATTATGGAAACAATGTTTTGTTAATAAGGGGAGAACATTGTGAAAATATTTTTCTAAAGGAGAGAACATTGTGGAAATGTTTTGCTAATGGTCAGATCATTATGGTAATGTATTGTTAAGTGGGAGAACATTGTGGAAATGTTTTGCTAAGGGAAGAGAACATTGTGGAAATGATGGGTGACATTGGGGAAATTTGCGTAAGGAGGGAACATTGTGGAAATGTTTTTACTAAGGCAGAAAATGGTTCGTTAAGGGGAGAGAGAATTAAGTCAATGGAGGTGTCTTCTGTTCAACTTTTTCATAGTTAGTTGGTCACTGACATTTTGGGAGTAGGCCTAGAGGAGTGGTGGGTAAATTAAAGGGGTAGAAAGGTTCGATTGGTTTTAGAACTGCAATAGTTTTCCATGATGGTGTTCAAATTTGCACTGTGATGCCCAAACCACATTTTTTTAATGACCAGATTATTTTGTAAGGAGAGTTGAGTCATTCCTGTGATACACTCATCAATTGTTGAAAATAAAAATAAAAGTTATTGAAAGTAATTTTCATTCTTCACTATTATTCCCTCTATATACCTACAGCATCCCCATTTATGCCATTCTAAAAATAACCCGTGATGTCAACATGATGATCTATAAATAGATATGCAACAACTTTTATGCCACAAAGATGGCAGCCAGTACTGAAGCCTTCTAGCCCCAGCGGTGGCTTCAGGAACCATGTCGCCCAAATTCCCCACTGGACAATTGCCCCCGTCAATTTGCCAGAATTTCCTGGACAATTCCACCCTCTGGAACCCCTCCCCCAGGCCCCTGCAAGCTATTCCCCTAGACTGGTGCCCTGTCATAGTTCTTGCTTCACTACTACGACAGGCATCTTGAACGCCAACTCGGCATGTGATTGGTCAGCCAAACATCATCAATGGTCGCGCCATGAGTCATCATCTATTTTTAGAGACTCCCGCAATGTTACAAGTCTTTATTGCTCATTTGCATACGTGTGTCAGAAAACAGGCAAACATGGCGGACGCGGCCTGTCGTAGTGGAGGAACGGAGCGGTACGACAGGGGACCAGTCTAGCTATTCCCCCAGATAATCCAGCCAGTTCTTCAAGGAAAATTCGCCCTGACAATTCCCCGCAGGACAATTTCCTAGGACAAGACCCCAATGACCCCCCCACCCCCACCCCAATTCCATTATGCAATTAACACCGGATTGGTATCCCATATACTAGTTCTAATCTTTGCCGCCTACACTCAGGTGGCGCTGGCGGTCCGATTGGCGTAAGTGCGACGAACAAGCATGGCGGATGCGGCGGCGAGATCGTTGCAGTACGAATACAAAGCGGTGAGTTTCCGACATTTCTCTTGACCTCAGCCTT
>NMRB01000346.1:0-29181 GCA_002633025.1 Notospermus geniculatus | reverse complement strand
ATATATGCCATGAAACACTTTTCATCTTTCCTTTCAGAACTCTAATCTTGTCTTACAAGCTGATCGATCTCTGATCGACAGAAGAGCTCGTGATGAATCGACTGGAGAGGTTTTATCTTTGGTTGGTAAGCTTACTGGCTCCCGAATGGGAGACCGCGCTTTACGCAACAAACCACCACAAATGGAAGAACGCAAGAACAAGTAAGTTAGATGACGTAATTTACACAGTCAATTATAAATTGACCTTCAATCCTCACAAAATACATTTAGCGAAAACCCATTCGCCATATCGCTCCTGGCCAATATAGTTAGGCCTATGGAGAATATGAGTACCGGTATTGAGCTGCATGAATCTTAATCTCTCAATTGGCCATTTGACAAAATCAGAGTTAGACAAAAACTTGGTTCCGTTAAAAATGGCTTCCTTCACATCTACTGGTACATAAAATCATTGTTATTTTCATTTTGTTTGTTTGCGTCCAGTCTTTCTTTGTCGTATGAGTAATTTGTTGGTGGCATGCCCCTCTACAAAACCTTCACGTAGGTCTAAATGTTGTAAAAATTGTGTATCCAAAGGGGCTGTTCATTTTCGTCAATTGAGGAATCTGACTTGTGATCCTTGAGAAAATGGAGAAAGCTATAAAGCTGCAAATTGCAGCGATTATTCTGTACAGCACAACAAATAATCCCTGCAGTTTGCAAGTGCATACATGCAGCTTTTTCCGTTTTCCCAAGGATCACAACTCGGATTCCTCAAGTGACGAAAATGAACAGCCTCTTTCATTGCCTGAATTTTAAGCTGGGAGGCAGATTTCTTGAACTTGTTACATCCCTGCTTCATTTTAGATGTAATATTGTGGACATCAACAGTTGTATCTCCTCCTTCCAGGCGACATAAACGGGACGAAGCCCAGCGGGATATGATGAAGATGAAGGGAGCCACCCTCTTGTCAGAGGGTATCGACGAAATGGTCGGAATCCTGTATCGTCCCAAGACACCAGAAACCCGACAGACGTACGAAGTCCTGTTGAATTTTATACAGGCGGCTCTTGGGGATCAGGTATGATGTGGGATTCCGTCCACTGTATTCAGGGTTTCCGCCAGGAAAAAAAGAGGGTACGGACCAAAAAAATTTTTGAAAAAAAATTTTTTGGAAAAAAAAATTTTTGGAAATTTTTTTCCTTGATTTTTTAAAAGGTTTTAAACGATGTTTGGTGCCATTTTAGGCGTATTTTGAAGCATAAAATCCCTGCGCCGATCATGCCGGTTGTTTGGTTTCATCCGGCATGTCATGGAAAAATGGTTACCCAACGTTTTTGAGGGTACGGATCCGTACCCTGGAAAAATTTAAGGGTACGGAATTTTACCCATTTTACCCTCTGGCAGAAACCCTGGTATTGTGGAGTATGGTGTGTTACTGTACTGATGTGACTTGACTAGTACCGGTATTAACCCAATGGAGCCCATGCCGCCATAAACCACCCGGCCGTGAGCCGCCTAGAAGACCATGCCCACTTTTTGACAAAAACCCCCGTCACATCTAATGTAAAAATCAAAATCATCAATTACTGCCGGCAGCGCCACAATCTGCCATGTCTCCAGATGCCGATACCGCCATAAACCGCCTTGACTCATTATACATGTTTCTATTCAACATAATGTAGTGGAATTCTGTGGTGGTTCAGGGCGGTGTAAGCTACAGAAGGAAAGTGCAAAAAATAGGCGGCTCTATTGGGTTAACAGTACTGTGTATTGTGGTATTGTGTACTGAAGAGCCCTGATAGCCGAGTGGTTATCACGTCCGCTAAGCAAGCGGCAGGTCCCAGGTTCGAATCCACCCGGGCTGTGGGATATCATCCCTGGCTCTTCAGTCCGTCGCATGTGATAATAAGCCATGGTAACTTATACCTTGTGCATTTGCAAGGGCAAGTAAAAGACCCCATCCAAGTGAGGAACATGAGTAGCTTGAGATGGCCTCTTCCGTACTTACAAGGCCAAAATTGTTATGGCTTCGGCCCTGATGGAAACACACAAAATATAGTACAAGTACTAAGGAAGGCCAATGTTGTTTGTGTTTGCGTGCCTCGCTTCAGTCAGCTTTATAAGTTTTGCCATAAATCTTCCCTCATATTATCAAATTCGATATAATTCCAGCCCCGAGATGTACTTTGCGGTGCGGCCGATGAGGTCCTCGCAGTGTTGAAGAATGATAGAATGAGGGACAGAGAAAGGAAACGAGAGGTCGAAAGTCTTCTTGGTTCGATTGCCGACGAGAGGTTTGCCCTGCTTGTGAATCTGGGCAAGAAGATATCAGATTGGGGAGTGGATGAAAAAATGCAAACAGGTAAATGGGGTGTCCAGGATGCGAAGGAAGAGGGAGCGTCAGAGGGGGCAAGGTTTGATCCCCCCCCCCCCCATAGTTGGCCTGTCAAAAATGAAAATTTGGCCGGCTGAGCATTTGACTGCCTTTAGTCCCAAAAAGCCCAAGTCCAATAAACCAATGAACCACATTTACGTGCCTAGAGTGTCCAGTTTTGCTCTCAAATGCCAGGAAATGGCGTAAAACCACTTTTATTTGTAAACTTTTCGCGGGGGAGGCCCCCGGACCCCACGCCAGTATTTAGACTTGCGCCTTCCGTGCTATCTGCTAGGGACTACAGCTACACGTATGGTCTGCTATTTTATCAAATCTTTGCCCCCTCCTCGACCTGCAGGACGTTCCTATGGCCCTGATGGCCCTGATGCCATATTCAGACGTATGAACAACCCCTATACCAGGTCAACCACAGTAGTGTAATGCCCATTATATAATAATCAGATTGGATTTGGTTTTCTGGGCATTTGTGTGGTGGTCTAGGAAAACCCGTCAGATGTCGCTGAATGATCAACAAGGGCTGTCAGATTGCCTGTGCATTGATCTGCTACTGTTTACCTGTTACAAAGTACATTTCAGCTATTGAAATGTGCGGGTTCACCAAGGCCATTAATACTTTCCTCAAATGCGACATCCGACGGGTTTTCATATTTGTCAATAAACTCTAGATTCACTTTCCTCTGAAAGTCAAAATTCTCTTTCAGATGAAAACATTGATGAAACGTACGGCGTTAACGTGCAGTTTGAGGAGTCCGACAACGAGGACGATGAGAATGAGTGGGGGGAGATCGGTGAGGAAGATGACGATGATGAAAACGAAGGCGATGAGGCGCACGTTGAAGGAACTCTCACGGCTAATGTACGTGTTGTATGGTTTTTCTCGATGCTTCAAGCAAAGACAGAGTCTAACTTCAGCTATACTTTAGGTTAAAGTCCCACCCAAGCATACGACCCGTAGCTGTGAATTTAAAAAAACATCCATCTCTTGTCGTTTTCAAACATGATATTTCTCTTTTCAAACAGCTGACTGGTGACGAATCGAGCAGAAAAGCGGAGAAGGGCATCAGGCTCCACCCAAGGGATATCGACGCCTTTTGGCTTCAGAGGAAACTTAGCAAATATTACGATGATCCTATTGTGGCACAGAAGAGAGCTGAGGAGGTGATGGAGATCCTGAAGGTAGGCTGGAAAGATTTAACCCTTGCGGTGCCTCTTGACCCCTCACCCCTGGGCTCGTGGGAGGCAAAGATTGCAAATGCCATATGAAATCTCGTGGCAAAAGAAAGCATAAGGCTAACACTGAGCTATCTATACTAACTAACAGTGATTTCAGTTCTTGTTTCATACATGTACATGTACGTTAGCTCCTTTTGGATCGTTACCAGTTTGTTTCAAACAGTCTAGCCTGTTCTTGCGTTGAAAAGACTAAAAATTACGTGTCGAAATATCTGTGCATTGATGTATTGCAGAAATGCATAAAAGGAGTGTCCCACTGGCGACTTTTGGCCTACGACAAAGAATAAAAAAAAATTGTAGCTCCTCATAACAGTTCTTAGACTGTCGTCTATGTTCGCAATGATTGTCTGGCTCGCAGAAAATTGTTCAAAAGGGTCAAAATTTTAGTCAAAGTATCTCGTATATAGTCGTTCCCATGTCGTACATAGTCGTACAGGATCATAGGTCTTGGTTATGGAAGAGTAACCTCAACTATCTATGACAGTCTGCGACTAGCTACGCATAATGTGTGAAGAAAATACGAGGATCTACAAGAATCTACTACGACCACCCACGACTAATCTGCAGTCTATTCAGAGTACTGGAGTTTCATGCACAGAACCAAGAAAGTATTGTCCATTTTGTAATGACTGATGTTTTATTTACTTGCAGACTGCCTCAGACGATCGTGAAGCTGAGAATCAGCTTGTTATTCTGCTTGGATTTGCGCAGTTTGAGTTCATCAAAGTCCTCAGGCAGTTCAGGCAAATGAGTAAGTAGATTAGCAGACTCGTTAAGTAGCTATATTAAGCCATGCCACGGCATGAAGGCTAAGCACAAGTCTGAGGTAAACACAGTGGAACCTCTCTATTAAGGACACCTTCTGGACTGGTAGATGGTGTCCTTCATTCAGGTATCTCCTGATTATAGAGATCAAAATGAATAGAAGTGACCAGTATGGTGCTGAACCTCGGAGTCCTTAATAGAGAGGTGTCCTCCTGGCAGAGGTGTCCGCTAAGGGAGGTTCCACTGTACAGTAGAACTTGATTACGGACACCAAAATTCAGTCCCAAACTGTCCGTTTCTGTTCATTTTGACCTCTATAATCAGGACACCTCTCAATTAAGGACAGCATTTGTCAGTCCTGCAGGCGTCCTTGACAGAGAGGTTCCACTGTATACAGATCACATCTGACGGTATCCTCTCTAGCCACACACTAAGGAAGACATAATGCAACCCTCATGAAGTGGGAACGCCCACGCTGGATTACTCTATACCAGAAGAGTAGAAGATCCAATCCATGTCCAAAAACTGTCTTCTGAAATTCCCCATCCAGTCATATGTGCAAACATGCCATTTAGATTTCCACACCATTTGGTCACAAGATTTTCCAATGAACTTTGTGTCAACAATATATCTCTTTTTCAGTCTTGTACTGTACTTTACTGAACCAAGCCCAGAGTAAAACGGAGAGGGCAAGGATTGAGGAGAAGATGGAAGGAGATTCCGAACTCTCCAAATATCTTCAGGCGTTGAGGGAGACAGATAAAGAGGACCTGGTACAGGAGGAAAGGGAGAGGAGGCAGGAGGCGAGGAAGTCGAAGGTCGATGCTGATATTGAAGGGATGGATGTGGATGAACCTGGGGTAAGGCTAAGTCCTTAGGACCAATTCATACTTCCAATTCATACTTCCTCGCAAACCAGTTGATATGAAGACAGGTTCACGGTGCATTCTGGGAGTTGTAGCCAATCAGAATATTTGTATTAGTATCAATGTAGATTTTTTCGTCAGGGCTGAAGCTATAGTATTATTGGCCCTGGTAAGTATGGAAGAGGCCATCTCAAGCTACTCATGTTCCTCACTTGGATGGGGTCTTTTACTTGCCCTTGCAAACGCACAAGGTACAAAGCACCATGGCTAAGGCTATGGTTACACCGAATGCGAATTCGCGTGCGATAGGCCAACGCGCGCAATTTATGCTTTGAAACCCTTTGTTTGCGTGCACTGCAGCGGAAAATAACAAAGACTTTGATGCGCACGTCAACGCATTGCATTCGATGTATCCCTAGCCTAACTGTCCCATGCGACGGACTGAACAGCTAGGGTTGAATAATCCCATTTCCCCTGCTAACATCATGGGTTCTGTTTCCAGACAAGCCTCGGTGCAGCTAGCGTACTTGACTTGGATGACTTGGTCTTTTTATCTGGAAGTCACCTGATGGCTAACAAGAAATGTCAGTTACCCGACGGATCGTACAGGAAACAGAGAAAAGGTAGAGAATCAGTTGAAACGACATTCAGATAGCAAAATCAGGCGATATAGGCCTTTCCAACAAAGATGGTGGTCAACTAGTTCTCCCACATGATGTCGTGGCCATTCATTGTCCAAGCATGATATAACACTACCATTCAAAACACATCCTTTCAGACAATTATTTTACCAAAACTTTTGTGCCCATGGTCCGCTTGACCGGCTTAGTGTGCCAGCGGCCATTGAATGGGATTAAGCTTCTGACGTCATATGGTGGAACTGTGAGGCCGCCATCTTTGTTGGGAAGGTCTATACCAAATTCATAACTTTTCGTAAAAATCTTAGCTTTGTCCAAAAATTACTGTTTTATAAATCCATCCAAGTCTGATAGATTGTAGCAGAAGTCATAGTGATGCATGCCTTCTGACGAAGTATTGCAACTCCTGCACGCAATTTTATAATCATTTTTACCTCCAGGTTATGAAGAGGTCCACGTCCCGGCGTTGAAACCAAAGCCATTCGAAGGCGACGAGTCATTGGTTCCCATCAATCAGCTCCCAAAATACGCCCAACCGGCGTTTGATGGATTTAAGAGTTTGAATCGAATTCAGAGTCGTCTCTACAAGACGGCCATGGAAACGGATGAGAACATTCTGCTTTGTGCTCCAACGGTAAGACTCCAAATCATCTGTCATCCATATTGAAAGTTGGGCTATCTGATCACCGACCTTTGTCAGCACTGCTGACCTCTAATGACTCACCTTCCTCGCCTCTGCTGATCTTGAATCACCAAACATTGTCGCCTCTGCTGACCTCTGATCACCGACCTTGGTCACCTCTCCTGACCTCTAAACACCAACCTTGGTCACCTCTGCTGACCTCTGATTACCAACTTCGGTCACCTCTGCTGACCTCTGATGTCACCGACCTTTGTCACCTTGCTGACCTCTGATCACCAACTTTGGTCACCTCTCCTGACCTCTTAACACCGACCTTGGTCACCTTTGCTGACCTCTGATCACCAACTCTGGTCACCTCTGCTGACCTCTAATCATCGACCTTTGTTGCCCAGCTTCTAATCAACGACCTTGGTCACCTCAGCCGACCTCTTAATCACTGACCTGAGTCACCTCTGCTGACCTCTGATCATTGATCTTGGTCGCCTGGTCACGTCTTATCACTGACCTTGGTCACCCTGCTGACCTCTGATCACTGACCTTGGTCACCTCTGCTGACCTCTCTTATCAATGACCTTGGTTGCCCTTCTGACCTCTAATTACCGACCTTGGTCACCTCTGCTGACCTCTAACCCGTCACTGATCTTGATTTTACATTTGTCTCGTTTCACAGGGTGCTGGAAAAACGAACGTGGCTCTCCTGACCATCTTGCACGAAATCGGCAAACACGTCAACGTTGATGGCACGATAAACGTGGATGAGTTCAAAATAATCTATGTGGCGCCGATGCGATCTCTTGTTCAAGAAATGACGGGGAGTTTTACAAAGGTAAGTCAGAGGAGAAACAGCCAGATAAAATATTACCATTAGTATTCAGGCGAATATTACTATTAACACGTGGTTTTTAGTTCGTCCGCGTGTGCTGAAGATGGCGCTGTGATCACCATAGACTGGTTCCTCTCTATGACAGGGTTACATTCAAAGTGTGTAGTCAAAGTAAATTGTTACAAATCATTGGCTAGGATGACATTCTGCTTGGTTATTACAAACATGCATTGCAACAACAAATAAATCACTGGCTAAGATGACCCCTCAAAAAGTCAGAATATGACAAAGTGACCCCCCAAATTGAAATATGACCCTTGGATCAAAAGATTCATTTCTGAATGTAACTTGTTCATCTTGCAGAAGCTGAGTTCCTACGGTATCCAGGTTTCTGAGTTGACCGGCGACCATCAGCTGACGAAGGATCAAATCAATGCGACGCAAGTTATCGTCTGTACGCCGGAGAAATGGGACATCATCACCAGGAAAGGAGGGGAGAAAACATACACGCAACTTGTCAGGTTGATGATATTTGTAAGTATCAGGGAATTCCTGAAAAGTTTATTGCGGGAATTCCTGAAAAGTGCTATAAAATGACGTCACTACAGCAAGCCCTAATTTAAGGGGCTGTCAATGACATTGTCAGACACACCAAACTGTGGTTTGTCAGGCATACCCCTGTTGCTGCCTGACGCATCAGCAGGTACAATCCACAGGATTGAGGATTTGAGGAGCGGTGATAGCCTAGTCGTTATCAGGTCTGCTCAGCAAGCGGCAGGTCCCGGGTTCGAATCCCTGGCCGTATGGGATTCTTCAGTCTGTCGCATGGGACAGTAACCCGTGGTGCCTTGTACCTTGTTCCTTTGCAAGGGCAAGTAAAAGACCCCATCCAAGTGAGGAACATGAGTAGCTTGAGATGGCCTCCTCCGTACTTACCAATAATGCTATGGCTTCGACCCTGATGGAAAAATCAAATACAAAAATAGTCCTCCCTCGCTATTACGAACCCTTCGGGGTCCAAGGGTTAAGTTCGTACTAACGCGGAGTTCGTAATAGCAAGGATTTACATACATGTCATGAAATTTTGGGAGCCAGACGTTGGGTTCGTAATATCCAGGAGTTTGTAAAATTGAGGTTCCTAAGAGCGAGAGTGCACTGTATGTTAATACCACAGTAAAGGGTTTAAAAGACTATCGTCCCCTTTCTTTTCGCAGGATGAAATCCACTTGCTCCATGACGAACGCGGCCCGGTCCTAGAATCTCTCGTGGCCCGAACGATCAGAAATATCGAAACAACACAAGAAGATGTCCGTCTGGTCGGACTCAGCGCCACTTTACCGAACTACGAAGACGTTGCGACGTTCCTCCGCGTCGACCCCGCCGAGGGGTTGTACTACTTTGATAACAGTTTCCGACCGGTGCCCCTGGAGCAGCAGTATATTGGCGTCACGGAGAAAAAGGCGGTGAAGCGGTTTCAGATTATGAACGATATCGTGTATGAGAAGGTTCTAGAACATGCTGGGAAGAATCAGGTAAGTAAACCCATGCACTACCTAAATACAAGATGAGTAAAGTACTCCTGGCTTTAAAAAAATTACCTAAAAGCCTGAAAACCAAACTGCCCTTGAGTTGAGAACACTTTTACGGGGAGTGCCCTGAGGCTGCAAACACATAGAGGTATACAGTATACAGACATGTCAGGTAACAAAGGATTCATGGCTGTGAAGCATTTCTTTGTTACCCGGCATATCCGTATACCGTATACCTCTATGTGTTCGCAGCCTTGGTGACAAAATTTCCCCCGTTTCTGAAATTCAAAGCCCCCTCTATTGAAATTTATGGTATTTTCAAAGTGTTAGGATAGGAGAGTGAAGGTAGAGGTCTCACAGCCTTGTGAAGGTCCCCAAAATGCTTGCATGATATGTACTTCAGAGAATCAAGGCCTCATTTTCAGCACCCTCGTCTCCACATTGCAGACAGAGCTCTAATTGATTCAGTTTCTGACATATTTTGTTCTCTTAGGTGTTGATTTTCGTTCACTCACGAAAAGAAACCGGAAAGACGGCGCGTGCTGTCCGTGACATGTGCCTTGAGAAGGACACACTCGGCGTTTTCCTGAAAGAAGGGTCCGGGTCAACCGAGATTCTTCGGACTGAAGCTGATCAGGTCAAGAACCTGGAACTCCGTGATTTACTGCCGTACGGATTCGCGATCCATCATGCTGGCATGGCAAGGTATGTTACTTTTGTCGAATCTGAATGTGACCCTATCCAGCAAAGGTAGGTGCTTGTCGCAACCGAGGAAAGGGTTAATGGCCTTACGTCTCTGCAGGTTGACAATAGTATTGGACAGCAGTGATAATTGTTGAGTAAACTGATGACCAATGATTCGCTTTTGCTATAGAACGGCTCACATTTGATGAAAATCTTTACATTGTTTATTTCAGAGTCGACCGAACTCTTGTCGAAGATTTATTCGCTGATCGTCACATCCAAGTTTTGGTGTCAACTTCGACCCTAGCCTGGGGTGTCAACCTCCCAGCCCACACCGTCATCATCAAGGGAACCCAGGTCTACAGCCCCGAAAAAGGCCGGTGGACGGAACTCGGGGCGTTGGATATCCTCCAAATGATGGGACGTGCCGGTCGGCCGCAGTACGACACGAAAGGCGAGGGAATCTTGATCACGAATCACAGCGAACTGCAATATTACCTGTCGTTGATGAATCAACAACTACCAGTGGAGAGTCAGTTCATATCCAAGTTGGCGGATAACCTCAATGCGGAGATTGTGTTGGGGACGGTGCAGAATGCACGGGAGGCAGTTCATTGGCTTGGTAAGGTTATTTCCATCCGTCTGTTTGGCTATTTCCATCAGTCTGTAAGGCTGTTTTCTGTCCGTCTGTCAACCTTTGCTGTCTTCTCTGTGGAAAGAGGAAAAATCCGCTCTGAGTGGATCAAATGTAATATTCTTCCAAATGTCTTTGTCTTCCAAATACCGTATACGCAAATATTTTCGCGAATAAAAATTACCGCGAAAATCGCGAACTGGTCGATACCCCGCGAATTCTATTACACGCGAACCATTTTCCAATCGCCGACGATCCCGTAATACATCGTGGTTTGCACTGAATTACACCGTGCACCAATGAAAATGCAGTGTTTTTAAAATCTTACATCGGACCCCAACCGCGAATATTTATCCAAGCGAAAAGGTACATACGGACCCCAACCGCTAAATATTTTAGCCGTGAAAATATTTGCGTATACGGTATCTTTGTCTAATTTGCATATTAATCATTGACATCCAATCACTTTCAGGCTACACATACCTCTACATCCGTATGTTACGTCAGCCCACATTGTACGGCATATCACATGACCATTTGACGGACGACCCTTGGTTGGAGCAGCGACGTAAAGATCTTATCCATACTGCGGCGTCTTTGCTGGACAAACACAACTTGATCAAGTATGAAAAGAAGACTGGTAACTTCCAGGTAGGTTCAAGTTCTTGTTTATGTGTGCTGACTCATTCTGCATCAAAACATAGCAGACGATATCTTCCAGAGCAGACAATATCGTCCAGAGCAGATGGTATCGTCCAGGGCAGACGATATCTTCCAGAGCAGACGTTATCGTCCAGGGCAGACGATATTGTCCAGGGCAGACGATATCATCCAGGGCACACAATATCATTCACGGCAGACGTATCATCCACAGCAGACGATATCGTCCAGGGCAGACGATATCATCCAGGGCAGACGATATTGTGTGTAGAGTGTTATTGTGTGACCTTTCATTGACCTTGACCTCCTGAATCAAGGTCAAAGCAGAGGCATTATCATGGTGCTTATGGGCGCTACAGGGAGAGGCGCCTTGGGCACTCCATGTGCTAATGGGTTGAAGTGATATTAATTCACGATATTGGTTGCAATAATATGTGAAATCTAAAATATATTTTTAAAAAACCATGTTACATGTTCATGATTAAAATTACTTTGCAGGTGACTGAACTTGGCCGCATTGCAAGTCACTACTACTGCACGCACGACACTATCGCCACCTATAATCAACTCTTGAAACCAACCCTGAGCGAGATCGAGCTGTTCCGGGTGTTCTCCCTGTCGGGTGAATTCAAGTTCATCATGGTGAGAGAGGAAGAAAAACTTGAACTGTTGAAACTCCTGGAGAGGGTGCCGATACCGTTTAAGGAGAGCATCGAGGAGCCAAGTGCAAAGGTAATGTTCGGTTTTCACCCCTTGGACATGACAGTCAAGTGGTTATCACGTCCGCTAAGCAAGCAGCAGGTCCCGGTGTAACGTTTTTCAGTGTGGCCCTTTTTCTGTATGGTTACCATTGTTCGGAACACACTGGGAAATGGGTTCGCTGTTTCCTCGTGTGTGTCTCATTGTCAAGTCGCAGCTTATTCCGTCAATCTATTGTAATATCACACTGGCACACGGGCCTCACTGAAAAATGTTACACCGGGTTCGAATCCAGCCCGGGCCATATGGGATATCATCCCTGGCTCTTCACGTCCGTCGCATGAGACAGTAAGCCGTGGTGCCTTGTACCTTGTGCCTTTGCAAGGGCAAGTAAAAGACCCCATCCAAGTGAGGAACATGAGTAGCTTGAGATGGTCTCTTCCATACTTACCAGGGCCAATAATGCTATGGCTTTGGCCCTGACGGAAAAATCAGATACAAACAATCAAAAAATTTCAAAGGCCTACATCTCACAGCTGAAGCTGGAAGGATTCGCCCTCGTCTCGGACATGGTCTACATCACGCAGTCCGCGGGCAGGCTGATGCGTGCCATCTTTGAAATCGTGCTTCACCGAGGCTGGGCACAGCTGACGGACAAGGCTCTCGCACTGTGTAAAATGATTGATAAGAAAATGTGAGTATGGTTTATGAAAATCAGTAAGGGAAGGGGAGGTTGTGCCAACGGATCGTTTAATAGAGAGGTTCGGCTATCCCGGTTCTGAGATCAAGATCAGGATTGCGCGGGCGTCATTGCCCGTTGTCGATCCCGATGACGTGACCCATGTGTTCCAGATTCTGCTATTCCGAACCCCTACGTCATGACGCCGCGCATTGCCAGTTGACTCCGCTCATTCGAACAGCGAAACTCACACCCGAAAATCCTCTTCAAAATACAGGCAGATTGCCATGGAATATTTACTGTTTACATATACTGAATGCAGTGTATGGCAGCATGAATCTCAAGTTGGAACAGGTTAAAGGGACTAGGAAAATTGTTTCTAGCTTTGGTTATTACAAAATGCTAGTCTTTCATGATAAATTCCCCACCGTAAATTCACTTTTTCAATTAAGCGTTAATTACTGGCACCCAGACAAATCAGTTATCACCACACCATGGAGCATTCACCGCGTCACTGGGAACCTAATCAACATAATAAAGTACAGGCTCGCTTCATACAATATATACACCGATTAGGTTCCCAGTGACGTGGTGAATGCTCCATGGTGTGGTGATGACTGATTTGTCTGGGTGTCAGTAATTAACACAAGTGAATTGACGGTGGGAATTTATCAGGCAAGACTAGCATTTTGTAATAACCGAAGGTTGAAAAAATTTTCCTAGTCCCTTTAAGGAAGTGAAATTAAGTAAACCTTATGTCGTCTGACACTAATACGAGATACAGCCGATTTATCTCGGAACCCGCCAACGGGATTGACAAAGTTTATGCAAACAACAATGACATCACGCCATTTTTCGATGACGCGACTCTACTCTATCCCGATCTCGATTTTGGAACCGGGATAGCCGAACCTCTCTATAGTACGTTTAAGTCATCTGGAGCTCGATGGGCGTATGTCAATCAAACCCTTAGGCCACGCCAATTTCTTTTCTTGCATAGCGGGCAGGTCTTCCAGAAATGGAATGTAGGAGGGAGGAATAAAAATAAAAATAAAAGTCCATCCAATTGACAATTTTTTAAATTTTCACTGTCGTGTCGAGAACAAATTGTAGGCGGTGAAAATAAAAATAAAATTTAAAGGAAAAAGACAAATTGAACTGCAAGATGGTTTTAAAGACATGAAAGAAGGAAAATTCAATAGGGCTTTTTGGTAGGCATATCAGGAATAAAGTACAGTACAGAGTTAAATTTATTTTATTCCGATACTACTACACATATAAATCGCAATAATGAATTACATTAATACTCTGGATGGATGACAAGTCTAATGTANAAGGCACCTGGAGGAAAGGGCACGGCAAAGTATTGCCTTCATACGTCTTGAAATCGATAGGGCATCACGGCAGTTGCGTGGGGCACGACGGCGAAATGCCGTCAATGCCGTCGTGAAATTCGCACCCTGAACTGTTCCTCGATTTCAACAACTTTACGTCAAACTTCTCGAAGAAATGCTACGAAAACACAGTTTAAGTGACAAATGTCAGACTGTATTTTAAAAACAAAAAACACTAGATAATATTTTCGGCGCATACTTTGAAAATAAAACAGAAATTATTCACGAATCTTTTCGGCGGGAATTTTAAAAACTTTCCACTTTTTCGGGGCGAATTGTCGGCGGGCCCGCTATGCAAGAAAAGAAATTGGTGTGGCCTTAGTAACTAGACCACAATGAACTTAGGGTTTACTCTAAACGGTTCAACGCACATTGTTTTCTAACCAGCTGAAGCTTGGTTTGAAATTGAACATACAACTAGACCTTGATTTGAAATTGAACACAGGCATGGCATGGGATTGGCTGGAAGTGTCCTGTCAATAAAACGCATGTCAATAGCCAGACTTCACCAACAATACCAAGGTCTGCCTGACAACTGAAGGTCCGCCCATCAACCGAAGGTCTGCCCATCGAGCTCCAGATGACTCAAACGTACTATAATGAGCACATCAAAATGGCTACAAGGAGGCTGCCTGTTGGGTCCCTTTAAAGCCATGTTCTGCTTTCCTTGTGTTGAATGCAACACTGCAATTAGTTTGTCTTTTATCCACTAGGTGGCAGTCAATGTGTCCCTTACGCCAGTTCGGCACGAGGAAGATCCCGGAGGAAGTCATCAAAAAGATCGAGAAGAAAAACTTCCCGTTCGAGCGATTCTACGATCTGAATCACTACGAGATCGCCGAACTGATCCGTATGCCAAAAATGGGCAACGTCATCCATAAATACGTCCACCAGTTTCCCAAACTGGAGCTGTCCGTACACATTCAGCCGATTACGCGGTCGACGTTGCGCGTTGAGTTGACGATCACGCCTGATTTTAAATGGGACCAGAAGATTCACGGGCATTCGGAAGCGTTTTGGATCCTGGTCGAAGATGTCGACAGCGAGGTCATCTTGCACCACGAGTATTTCCTACTCAAACAGTAAGTGAAAACTTTTAGCTTTTTAGCCCACCAGGGTGAGCTCTTACAATGGTGCAGTGTCCGTCGTCATCGTCCGTTAGCAGGGCACGTTTCGTAACCGCTGGGGCTATTGACCTGAAACTTGGTACGTATATACTGTAAAGCAGGAAAATTTCGCGTGCAGGAAATTTTCGCGAATTTCGCGTGAGTGTGTGAGTCGCGAAAATTTCCTGTCGCTAATATAAATACACGCAAGTGTCGCGGAATGGATATGGTCCGTGAAAAAAAACTGAAAGAATGGCAGAGACGCACGAAAATATCCTGCCGCGAATATGTCTATAATTCTTGATTCGCGAACATTTCCAGCCGCGAAATTATCTTGCTTTACAGTACCCCTATGTCAGATAACCTACGACACCAAGTTTTAGTCCGATTCGATTCTTGGCTTGGTTAATTCGTTCAGCATCGTGACCTTGACCTGGTACTGGGTGTATGTGTGGCGGTGTAGAGAAACCTGTCGGATGTCGCTGAGTTATCAACAAGGGCTGTCAGATTGCCTGTGCATTGATCTGCTACTGTTGAAGTACATTTCAGCTATTGAAATGTGCGGGTTCACCAAGGCCATTAACACTTTCCTCAAATGTGACATTGGACAGGTTTTCCTTGACCGCCTCACATATTTGTTGTACTCCTCTCACAGAGTCATTTGCGTGTTGTAAGCTGCGGGTGGTAGAGCGTTGTGGGTCTTCTGAGGGTTTAGGAATGATCTATGGGGGGTGCGGGTCTTAGGGCGGTGCGGTTAATAGTCCGAAAAATACGTTATTCTTGACTACATGCACTCTATCCTTTCTCTAACTGCAGGAAATTCGCGGAAGATGAGCACTTAGTGAAGTTCTTTGTGCCGGTGTTTGAGCCTCTGCCTCCACAGTACTTCATCAGGGTCGTGTCCGACAGATGGATAGGTAAGCACAGTTATCCAGAGCCCTGATAGCCTAGTGGTTATCATGTCCTCTGAGCAAGCGGCAGGTCCTAGGTTCGAATCCAGCCCGGGCAATCTGAACTGTGTTTCAACTCAATAAATTAATTCGACATCTTCATCTTCCAGCCTCCGAAACACAGCTGCCCGTCTCTTTCCGCCATCTCATTCTACCAGAAAAGTACCCGCCACCAACGGATCTCCTTGATCTGCAACCACTGCCGGTCTCCGCTCTGAGGAACCCCAACTTTGAGGCACTCTACAATGAGAAGTTTCCCTTCTTCAATCCGATTCAGACCCAAGGTAAGTAGAATTTCCTCTCTGTAGAGGCCCCTCCACCCTCAGGGACTCACAACTTCGAGGCCCTCTGCATTGAGAAATTTCCCTTCTTCAATCCAATTCAGACTCGAGGTTAGTTCAATTCCCTCTCAATAGAGGTCCCTCTGCCCTCGGGTACTCAGACTTAAGGCAAGTTCAATTCCCTCTCAGTGGAGGCCCCTCCACCCTCAGGTCCTCAAAACTTTGAGAGCCTCAACAATGAGAGATTTCACCCCATGTAGAGTAACTCATTCCTACATTTTGGTTCCCTCTGTCACCGCTAGGTTGAAAGGTGACTTCGGTAGCGACCGCCATTTTGTTGAGACTCATTATCATAATTTGGGGATTCCCTTGTCACATGTCTGACATCCTGCCAATCGGCCATGTTGACATTTTCTGAACACGTGGGTTTGTTTGGGATTCCCCCATTCTAATCAGGTCATTCTGTTTCTAAAAATAGCATCGGGGCGAAAAATTCGCCCCGAAGATGGCGGCCGCTACCGAAGTCACCTTTCAACCTAGCGGTGACTGAGGGAACCAAAATGCTCATTCCTAGGGAATCCACGTATGCATTGCATTGTAATCATACATTCTCCAACACTGGGGTAAAAGGCAAAACTCCGGCATTGGAAAATGATGCAATCACCGCCGGTGGCGCTGGCTGTCGACAAAAAGTGGCAATATCGTGACCCTTAAAGGTCGGAACAGAAAAAAATACTGGTAAAAAACTTGTCTTGGACGAGAGATTTCACTGCATGGAAAATTTAAAGAGTTCTTTCCGTTTCAGTGTTCAATGCTGTGTACAACAGTGACGATAACGTGTTCATTGGCGCGCCCACTGGCAGCGGGAAAACCATCTGCGCTGAGTTTGCTGTTCTTCGTATGCTGCTCCAGAATCCTGAGGGACGGTGTGTTTACATCACGCCAAAGGATGACCTGGCACAGCAGGTAGGACGTGGTCTGGCATTGAAATAATATGAACTTTGGGACCCCAATGCTGTTTCTCATATGTGAGGCAGTCTAGGAAAACCTGTCGGATGTCGCATTTGAGGAAAGTGTTAATGGCCTTGGTGAACCAGCACATTTCAATAGCTGAAATGTACTTCGTAACAGTTAAACAGTAACAGATCAATGCACAGGCAGTCTGACAGCCCTTGTTGATCATTCAGCGATAACAGACGGATTTTCCTGGACCGCCACACATGTTTGGATCAATAGATGCGTGTCAGTCAAAATAGAACCCGATAGTGTAATTAATTGTACAGTTCGGCCTGCATGGGGCACTTCGTGAAAAACTTCTATAGGCAATATCTCCTGAACACTGCTTGCCAGAGTCACGTAACTTTTATGGTACATCCTTCTAATAAGACAACATCACATAACCCCGGGTTTTGGCTTTGACCTACTTTTCAAGGTCACAGAGATCAAGTGTGAAAATAGCTAAAAAATGGCACATTTTAAAATTATTTGACCTATGTTCTTCTAAACTAGTGAAAAAATGCCAATTTGATACTACTAGACAACCACAAAATTTTGGTGCAATCTGTTTAAATCTAGCCGCAGTGTTCATATTCAGCTTGAAAACATTGTGTAAGTAAATTTGTATCATAAAATGTTCCAGACACCAATATTCTCATCTTTTTCCAGGTATATCTCGACTGGCAGAACAAGTTTGCCCTTCAGCTTGGAAAGAAGGTCGTCCTCCTGACGGGTGAAACCGGGACGGATCTTAAAATGATTGCCAAGGGCAACGTAATCATATCGACGCCGGAGAAATGGGATGTGTTGTCACGGCGATGGAAACAGAGGAAGAACGTGCAGAATCTGAATCTGTTTATTGTGGATGAGTTGCAGTTGATTGGAGGAGAGGATGGGGTAGGTTGATGATTTTGTTTTCTTGTCTTTTTCGCCGCCACCTTATTGCAGGCATGACGGCAGTGGCGAGCCTTGATAGCCTAGTGGTTATCACGTCCGCTTAGCAAGCGGCAGGTCCCGGGTTCAAATCCCGGGGCGTATGGGATTAATCATCCCTGGCTCTTCAGTCCGTCACACGGGACAGTAAGCCGTAGTGCCTTGTACCTTGTACCTTTGCAAGGGCAAGTAAAAGACCCCATCCAAGTGAGGAACATGAGTAGCTTGAGATGGCCTCTTCCGTACTTACCAGGGCCAATAATGCTATGGCTTCGGCCCTGGCAGAAAAATCAAATACGCATAGGAGCAGTCAGCCGCGCAAATTGCCAAAAGATGGTAGCATGGTCCAATACAAAAGAAACTTCTCTTGATTCGTGCTCAGTCAGGAATGAATGGGTCCACTATATGTATTGAATTAGGCCTTAGTGACACCTATTGGTCAGCTCGCTGACAGCTCCTATTGCCGGCATGCTGCCTTCCTGTGTGAAGAATTTTGCACAAAATTTTGTTGTCAGAGTGGCGAAGTGCAAACATCGTTGCCTATCACCTCTGATGTGCCGGGTTCGATCCCCATTCAAACACATTCCTCATGATAGAGAGGGCGACTCTCTCTGACAGCGGAGGTTTTCTCCGGGCACTCTGGTTTCCTCCTGCAGAACATTAAATTCCCCAGTGTTGTCTAGAGCTAATAAAACCTAGTTTATACTTCGACGTCCGACCATCGGCGTCCGATGCCCGATCAAACCTGGACGCCAACTTTGCGGAATTGATTCATAGTCCAACGTACTTTAGCGACGGCGACCCGTTATGAAACGACTCCAGTAATAACAGCCTCGCGATCGGACGCCGACCAAATCGTACGACGGGGTCGGCGTCGAACGCAAGAACGCGCGTCGGTCGCCGGCGATGGTCGTGCGTCGAAGTATAAACTAGGCTTAAGCCATATTTGGCACTCAATTCTCGATTCAAATGTTTTGACCGTTACTTTCTGTTTTACAGCCCGTCTTGGAGGTCATCTGTTCCCGAATGCGATACATCTCGTCCCAGATCGAAAGAAATATTCGAATCCTGGCACTCAGTTCCTCACTCTCCAACGCCAAGGACATCGCCCAATGGCTGGGATGCAGTACAAATTCCATGTTTAACTTCCATCCCAATGTCAGACCTGTGCCGTTGGAGCTTCACATACAGGTAAAGTCAGTCTTCCATGATATTGTGTTTGACAGCATTGTTTACTTAGCCGTGACTTGTCTGCCCCAGGTTTGAGCAGACGGTATCAAATTTTCTGATAGCCAGTGAAACAAATTTTGAGAAGAAATTTGAAGAAACATTCTTCAGATGGTTGATAGGAACAAACTTTCTTCAAATATTTTCTAATCAGTACCACAGGTTGTGATAAAACTTTGACAGAGGATACCGTCTGCTGGACTCTGGGGGCAGATGAGTATCATCTGTCAAGTTTTCTGATGGCTGTGCAAATGAATTGGAAAGAATTTGAAGAAACATTCTTGAGATGGTTGAAAAGAACAAACTTTCTTCAAATATTTTTCAATCGACACCACAGGTTGTGAGAAAACTTCGACAGAAGATACCGTCTGCTGAACTCTGGGGGCAGATGAGTTACTTGACTTGATCTTGTGCTCAGAAATTGCTCCAGCTCACTTTAACCCCTTCAAGAGATGGCGGCGGCAAAATATTTGGTGTAGTCCATCGTAATCTTGAAAAGTTGATGCAGTTTCATAGGGTCGTATTTTAAAACGTTCCTTAACGTTAAGGTCGACCTTAATTCTATTGTAAAACCATCGAGAACAATAGATTTAAGGTGGGCCTTAATGTTAAGGAACGTTCTAAAATACGGCCCATAAACTTTTTGCCAATTGTGACAAAAACGATCCAAGAGCCTTTTTTGCCTGTGAATCAACTATTTTGTTGTGTTGTGATCTGCTATTTGGTTGTGCATCCACCAACACCGGTGGCCAAAGACAAGCCATGAAAGAGATCGGAATCTTCGAAGCCGGAGTCGAAATCTACTGACCGGATTAATGTGGGTGTTTGGTTATTTTCAGGGTTTCAATGTATCCCACAATGCCTCACGTCTGATCTCAATGGCAAAACCCGTCTACCACGCCATCACCAAACACTCGCCAAAGAAACCTGTCATGGTGTTTGTACCGTCACGGAAGCAGACGCGCCTCACCGCCATCGATATTTTGACGTTCTGTGCAGCGGAGAATCAGCCGAGTCGATTCTTGCACGTGACGGAGAAAGACCTGGAGCCGTTCTTGGAGAAGGTCGAGGATAAGGTAAATATTGGGCAGACGTCG
Organism: Notospermus geniculatus; assembly: GCA_002633025.1. Lineage (NCBI taxonomy): Eukaryota > Metazoa > Nemertea > Pilidiophora > Heteronemertea > Lineidae > Notospermus > Notospermus geniculatus. The sequence goes on along the minus strand of NMRB01000346.1, from coordinate 8,966 downwards.
TCTTTAGTCATGGGTTTCTCCAAAATGTGGACTTTGGTGGAAATTTATTTGAATGAATTTTGTCCAGTTTTGCTCTTCAAACAACATTCTTTCAATTTTTTCTCTCCAAAATTTTAAATTGACAGTGTTGTTTTTAATAAATTCTTGAGCAGACGTAAGTGTTTAATCAAGGATTTCTCAAAATGCTGGAATTTTTCGAAAATTCGTTTGAATAAAATTTGTTCAGTTTGGCTCTTCCCGTCAATATTCATTCAATTTTCTGTCGACTTCTTTCAAAATTTGGTCCAAAATATCTGAAAATGTTCTGTTTCAGACGTTGAAAGAAACTTTGACGAATGGTGTCGCTTACGTTCATGAAGGATTGTCGGAGGTCGAGAGGAAGGTCGTACAGCAGCTGTTCAGCACAGGAGCCATCCAGATCGTCGTCATCTCACGAAATCTCTGCTGGGCGGTCAGCATGGCGACGCATCTGGTGGTTGTCATGGATACACAGTACTACAATGGTAATACACCGATTTCACATCTCGCACGATCGCAGCACCCCTGGTAGAATTTTTGACGGCCACTTCCGTTTTCAACCTCACTATCAGGATAAGGCAAATATTTCCTAGATCGAGGTTGAAAAACATGTGTTCGTTCCCGATACCGTCGTCGGGATCCATCCCCTGGTGGCGGCATTTGGAACCAATGCGTGAATTCAACCTTGATCCAGGAAATTTTTGCCCGTACTCCTGGTAGTGAGGTTGAAAACGGAAGTGGCCGTCGAAAATTCTACCAGGGGTGCTGCGATCGCGTATAACCCTAATTCTCAAAAATTTTCTTGTTGCTCGTTACAATGTAAACAAAAGAGGTTGAACTGAAGAGCAGGTCAAACCGGGGATTGAACCTGGCACCTCAGAGGTGACAGTCGCGGATGTTTGCCCTGTGCCAGTCCTGCAACTCGAAGAGCCCTGATAGCTAAGTGGTTATCACGTCCGCTAAGAAAGCAGCAGGTCCTGGGTTCGAATCCAGCCCAGGCCATATGGAATATCATCCCTGGCTCTTCATGTCCGTCGCATGGGACAGTAAGCAGTGGTGCCCTGTACCTTGTGTCTTTGCAAGGGCAAGTAAAAGTTAAAAGTTAAAGTTAAAGTTTGGGTTTATAGTCTGATATCAACAATGGTAGAGGTTCTCATCCGACTTTACACTTTAACCCCAGTCTATCCTGAAACCTTTCAGTAGAACTCAGATGAGCTGCTCATTCAGCGCTACAATCGAGCATTTCCGACCAGTACCCATTTATACAGCTGGGTGGAGAGAGGCCAGTGAGGCAAAGAGACTTGCCCAAAGTCTCACGCCCAGTGGGATTCGAACCCGGGACCCTCTGACCGCTAGTCGGAGACCCGAACCACTACACCACCGGGCTAAGTAAAAGACCCCATTCCAAGTGAGGAACATGAGTAGCTTGAGATGGCCTCTTCCATACTTACCAGGGCTAATAATGCTATGGTTTAGGCCCTGATGGAACATACAAATACAAATCTACAAGTACAATACAGTGAGTCTTCGACTGGGCATAGATGACTCCAGGACAGGGAGGCCACTGTTATATTTTGACTCACTGCGACACCGTTTGATGATTTGCAGGTAAAATTCACGCATATGAAGACTACCCCGTGACGGACGTGTTGCAGATGGTCGGACGAGCGAACAGACCGCTGGTCGATGACGACGGCAAGGCTGTCATACTCTGCCAGAGCTCAAAGAAAGAATTCTTCAAGAAGTTCTTGTACGAGCCGCTGCCTGTCGAGGTAAGTCCTGGAGTCGCCCGATGTTGCTGATATAAGTACATGCGGAAATGGTGAATCACTGCGTTTGCTGTGCGACTGGAAGCAACAGTTGCTATCGATCGCGCACATCAGTTACAACTGGTCATTGCGGCAACAAGTGGCACAATCCAGTCTTCAATCTGGAGTGCGCACATCGAACAGGCAACTGAACTGAATGCTACATGGAAATTGTTGATGTCTTCCGATCAGACCACTAGGGAGTCATTTTGTGGGTCACCTGATTCCATCACATGACCAGGTGTGCTCCACAAACAAAGGAAATTCATTGCCAGAGCGCACATTGACAGCTACTGAAGAGAACTAGAGGCAACGGTCGGCAACGAGTAGAACATGAGCAACTGGCTGGAACTAGCGGCAACGGTCGGCAATAGCATTGCCGGTGCGCGCACATCAGCATGTTTGAGCAACTGACCAGTTGCTGCTGTTTCCAGCCAGTCGCCCACCGTTGCCGGAAACACCATTGCCGCTAGTTGCTTCCAGTCGCAAGGTCGATGTGTGCTAGGCTTAAGAAAACCCGTTGGATGTCGCTGAATGATCAACAAAGGCTGTCAGATTGCCTGTGCATTGATCTGCTACTGTTTACCTGTTACGAAGTACATTTCAGCTATTGAAATGTGCGGGTTCACCAAGGCCATTAACACTTTCCTCAAATGCGACATCCGACGGGTTTTCCTAGACTGCCTCACATATGCCACCGTGCAATTGATGTATTTACGTACAGCACTGAAGGGGTTGAACTGATATGTGATCTAATCATCATCTATACATTTTGACGTTTCATGTTCTTGCATCTCCATCTTCCAGTCTCATCTGGACCACTGCCTCCACGACCACTTTAACGCGGAGATCGTCACGAAGACAATTGAAAACAAACAGGATGCCGTTGATTATCTGACGTGGACGTTCATCTACCGCCGAATGACACAGAATCCAAACTATTATAATCTGCAAGGTAGGTGATGGTTACAGGAAAATTCATCCCCAGAAAATTCATCCCCGCGGAATATTCGTCCCCGGAAAATTTGTCCCTGGAAAATTCGTCCCTGGAAAATTCGTCCCCGGCGAAAAATATGTCCCCACAGAAAATTTATCCCTGGAAAATTTGTCCCCACGGAAAATTTGTCCCCACGGAAAATTTGNGTCCCCACGAAAAATTTGTCCCCACAGAAAATGTGTCCCCACGGAAAATTTGTCCCCACAGAAAATTTGTCCCTGGAAAATTCGTTGAAGTTAGGGTGAATCATACTTTATCTCTCCTTGAAAATGTTTCATTCATTTTCGATTCCGTTGCAGGAGTGTCACATCGGCATCTGTCAGACCACATGTCAGAACTCGTTGAAAATACGTTGAACGATTTGGAGCAGTCAAAATGTATCAGCATTGAGGACGAGATGGACGTGTCGCCGCTCAATCTGGGCATGATCGCAGCGTACTACTACATCAACTACACCACAATCGGTGAGCTTTTATGAAATAATATGAAAACAGTTTCAGGATTTTTTCAAAAAAAAGTAAAGCTCTGTCACTTATGAAATTGTTGCCTGCAGTTTGCTGTTCATTTTCGAACTTAAGATTTTAAAAAAGAAAATGGGCTTAACCCTTAGAGCGCCAGGTTTTTTCAACTTTTCCTTCCCCTGTGGCCGGGTTTTTTTTCTCTCGAAAAAAAAAATTTCCAAAAAAAGAAAAAAAATTGCCAAAAATGCATGTGTTTCGAAATTTTAATTTCATGACGTTTTCTGAGTATACTCGGTAATGGTCCTTAAAAAGAGAATTGTTGCTCCGAGTATACTCGGTAACGGCGCTCTAAGGGTTAAAACCCTTTAGCAGGCAGCACACCAGGCGATATCGCAAGCGATCTGATCGCCAATGAGCAAAATCGGCTGTTGACGCCAGGTGTGCGCTGGACAGTGATCAGTGCTTCACATAAGGCAGGCGCAATCATGCTTGCACCCGCAAAATTGCGCCGAGGTGCTCGATTGACCGTGCTCCTCGGCATCCTTGGAGTTCGGTGCGCGAGTGTGAACAGCTCTTCTTGGCGAGTGTGAACAGCTCTCCTCAAGCCTTTGAGAAGCTCAACTGACTGAGCTCCTGCAGATTTCAAACGTGAAGCACTGCAGTGATGCGTGGAATCTTCTCGCCAGCGATGCTCGCCCAATATCAAACAATACCAAAACCGATATCGGCTATTCTGTGGTGGCTGGCGAGAAGATCGGTGGCGATCACTCAGATCGCTCGCAATATTGCCTGCTGTGCTGCTGGATTTTCACTGCCGGGACATGAGGAATTAGGTGGTACTGTTTATTGACAAATGTTGCTGAAAATTTGTGTCTCCGTTTTCAGAATTGTTCAGCATGTCTCTGAACGCCAAGACGAAGATCCGTGGTCTGATTGAGATCATCTCCAACGCCGCGGAATACGAAAACATTCCCATCCGGCATCACGAGGACAACATCCTCAGACAGGTTCGTTGAAATTGACCCGGGTTTGTCATGTTTCAAATCCTGGGCCATATAGGATTGATCATCCCTGGCTCTTCAGTCCGTCCCATTGGACAGTAAGCCGTGGTGGCTTGTACCTTGTTCCTTTGCAAAGCGAGTAAAAGACCCCATCCAAGTGAGGAACATGAGTAGCTTGAGATGGCCTCTTTCGTATTTACCAGGGGCCAATAAAAGGGAGGTTTAGAAATGAAACGATAAACGTAAATGTTAACGCCAACGTTATTTTTGTACCGAAAATGAATATAAAATCTGGAGAATGTGTAGTGTGAAAAATAACGTTGTCATAAAGTTTACGTTTATCGTTTGATTTCTAAACATCCCTATTGCTATGGCTTCAACCCTGATAGAAAAATCAAATACAATCTAAGAATCTTTACATCTCTGTTCTTCCAGCTTGCCCAACGTCTGCCAAACAAGCTGAGCCAGCCTCGCTTCAACGATCCACACGTGAAAACCAACCTCCTCATCCAGGCTCATCTCTCAAGAATGCAGCTGTCCGCCGAGCTGCAGTCAGACACGGAAGAAATCTTGAACAAGGCGGTCAGATTGATCCAGGCGTGCGTCGACGTTTTGAGTAGTAATGGTTGGCTGTCGCCGGCCCTCGCCGCCATGGAACTGGCTCAGATGGTGACACAGGCCATGTGGGGCAAGGATTCATATCTGAAACAGTTGCCACACTTCACACCTGATATCATCAATAGGTGTGCCGAAAAGGTAAATTCCCTTGAAGATTTTTTGGAGTGGCGCTGCGGAAAAACCCATCACCTCTGAGGTTGAGGGTTCAATCTCCAGTCACAACCATATGTGGCCTGTTCCAGGAAAACCATCCAAAAGTCGCCAGGTACCAATTAGCATAAATGTCAAAAGTAAAAAATGGAGAAAAAAATTTTTTTTCCAAAATTTTTTTTCCGATAGAAAGTTTGTGAACTTATTTGAAACACATTTCTTCGCACCAAAACCCTGAGATTATCATTATAAAAGTGTTAAATTTTCACTTTATGATCAGTTGCGAGACCCAAACCATTGTCATTTCTTGACTTCACAGCGTATTTTCTTTGTTTTTTCGAAAAACGGTGTTTTATCGGCACGTGACCTTCCAAAAACTAGAATTTCCATACTTATTGTCCGATGATCAAAATTTAAGTGTCATTATAAAGCTCTCTGTCTCTTCTACACAAATCCATCAAAACATAGGATATGAAAATTTTTGACAAATGGATGGTTTTCCTGGAACAGGTCACATATGTGACCCGTCACAAGATGTGAACCAGGATGAACTAAAGTAACTCCAGGAGTGACTTAATACCCGATTTGATGTGACGGGTCACATATATCATGTGATAGATAGCGTGAGGAGCCCTGATAGCCTAGTGGCTATCACGTCTCCTTAGCAAGCGGCAGGTCCCGGGTTCAAATCCCGGACCATATGGGATTAATCATCCCTGGCTCTTCAGTCCGTTGCATGGGACAGCAAGCCATGGTGCCTTGTACCTTCTGCCTTTGCAAGGGCAAGTAAAAGACCCCATCCAAGTGAGGAACATGAGTAGCTCGAGATGGCCTCTTCCATACTTACCAGGGCCAATAATGCTATGGCTTCGGCCCTGACAGAAAATCTGATACAATACAATACATGTACATAGGGTGACTCCCTTTGACAACACAGGTTTCCTCCGGTGCTCCAGTTTCCTTGTGCTGTACATTGATTCACCAGTATTTTCTAAAGAACTGACCATGTTGCTCGTCTCTTGATTCGATGTTTGTGACCCGTCACAGAAATCTAGGTGCATGTCGCTCAGAAGGTGAGTGTCAACGAACTAAGATGACACCAGGAGAGAATGGAAGAAATAGATTCTGTCAAGATTTCATAACAGGCAGACAATATTGAAACTGACAAACGTTTGGTCTCAGCCTGCCAAGCTGAGAGTGACATGCACCTAGTTTTGCTGTGACGGGTCACATTTATTCCTTGCAAAGGTAGAAAATTCTTGCCATCTGTAAAATGTCGTCAGATTTTGCCATTTGTTGATTTCAGGATATCGAGACGATCTTTGACATCATGGAGATGGAGGACGATGACAGGAATGAGTTGTTGAAACTCTCCGAGACGGAGATGGCATACGTTGCAAAATTCTGTAACCGCTACCCGAACATTGAACTGACTTACGAGGTGCTGGACAAGGACACTATCAGCAGGTGAGTCATGGTCACTTTCGTCCTGTGTACGAGATAAGCAAGGAGTATGGACTGTCAGAGTGGTGCAGTGAAAATGTCCATGCCTGTCACCGCTGAGGTCCCGGGTTCAATCCCAGCAGACCCATTCTTTGAAGAGCCCTGATAGCCGAGTGGTTATCACATTCACTAAGCAAGCGGCAGGTCCTGAGTTTGAATCCAGCCTGGGCAGAGGGATATCATCCCTGGTTCTTCACATCCGTGGCGTGGGACAGTAAGCCATGGTGCCTTGTACCTTTGCAAGGGCAAGTGTAAAGATCCCATCCAAGTGAGGAACATGAGTAGCTTGAGATGGCCGCCTCCATACTTACCAGGGACAATAATGCTATGGCTTCGGCCCTGATGGAAACATACAACTACAATACAATACAATACCGGATTCTTCATGTTTATTCAGGTTCCCTCCTATCGCACATATATACATGTATTCGTCCACTGTCGTCTGCCGAGCTAATAATGATAATAATTTGTTCTCTTTTTCTTATCCAGTGGAAATGCAATCAACGTTGTCGTTCAGTTGGAGCGTGAGGATGAAGTGAGTGGACCCGTCGTCGCTCCGTTCTTCCCTCAGGTAAGGTTCTTTGTTTGTGCCTCAAACATTCGTTGTTTGTGTCTCAAACATAATCCTTGTTCACAAGGTCGCATGTGTGGCGGTCAAGAAAACCCGTCGAAAGTCACTGAATGATCAACAAGGGCTGTCAGATCGCCTGTGCATTGATGTGCTACTGTTTACCTGTTACTAAGTACATTTCAGCTATTGAAATGTACGGGTTCACTAAGGCCATTAACACTTTCCTCAAATGCGACATCCGACGGGTTTTCCTAGACTGCCTCACATATATAAAACCTGTCATCACATTTTCATACCTGAAAACTTAACCCTCGCAACTTTTCTTTCAGAAACGGGAAGAAGGCTGGTGGGTCGTCATCGGAGATCCGAAAACGAACTCGCTCATTTCTATCAAGCGCCTGACCTTGCAGCAGAAGGCCAAGGTCAAACTGGACTTCGTAGCTCCCTCGCCAGGGCATCATTCGTATGTGTTGTATTACATGAGTGACGCGTATATGGGCTGTGATCAGGAGTATAAATTCAGCATCGCCGTCAGGCAGGGCGACTCCGATAGTGATTAGGCAGACTATTCATCATGGCGACATAATAGCCAGGGAATGTGCTAGCTGCAGCACATTAGGCCGAATTTACATCGAGGCACAGGTGAAAATGGCTTCACAAAGGATTCATCCCCATGAAACCTTTGTTCGCCTGCATGTTCGTGTCGCGTGTGCCTTGATGTAAATTCAGCCTTAGACGCCAATAGGAGCAGTCAGTTGTGCTTATTGCCAAAAGATGGCAGCTAAGTTCTAGCGGACCAATACAATACATGTATAAAATTCTCCTGATTGGTGCTCAATCAACCATGAATGGTTCCGCTAGGCATTGAATTGGACCGTAGTGACTCCTATTGGTCAACTGACTGACATCTCCTATTCGCATTTCCCAGTGCCAACAAAGCTCGACTCCTGCAAGTGCACACTAGACTCTTTCACATATGGTGTGCTGCTGGTTTAGCCACACGAGTGTGGGTGAAAAATTTGCACATGTGACTGTGACTGTAAGATGAAGTCAAAGGGTTAATCATGGGTGATTCGTGGGTTGAGAAATATGTGACCCGCTCCAGCAAAAGCAGGTGCTAGTGGCAAGTGATCATCATTGGCCATCAGTTTACTCAACTATTATCACTGCTGTCCACTACTATTGTCAACCTGCAGAGATGTACATTTCAGCTATTGTGTTGAAAGTCCGTTAACCCTTTCCTCGGTTGCGACATGCGCCTACTTTTGCTAGATTGGGTCACAAGTACCGGTATTGTCTTTACTGTATTCATGGCTCTAACTTTGTCAGTGAGGGATTTTCTAATTGTTGTAACATAATAAAGTCATGATCATGAATATTGTTCTGCTAGTATTTCTTCTGGAGAAATCGTGGGTGAATTCAAAAGGACCTGGAAAAAAGTGCATTTGACTTCTGTGGCAAACCTTTCCTCTATTTTCCAATAGGGCAAATAAATAATGTTGTATTTGGCTGTATACCCTCATTTGAGTTTTCTATTTTTCGAAATGTTGATACATACATGTATAAGTCTGATATTGAAAAAAAGAAAGATATTGTCATGTGACTTATGCGGGGCTACACTTTGAATCGAATAAATTTGATCACGATTTCAATTTAGTGTCCTGTTTGTCTCTTGCTCAATGAGAGTTCCTGAGTGGCGGTGCTGGTGTTTGGACTTTTGTATAAGGTGTAGGAGTGTAAGCCATTCAAAGGTGGATTTATCCTTGATTTTAACCCCTAATCCTCAATAAAATACCCCCAAAATGCCTGTGCCCCATCCCTCCCACAGGGTTTTGACCT
>NMRB01000345.1:392829-425035 GCA_002633025.1 Notospermus geniculatus | reverse complement strand
ACATACACCACGACCAAACACAAAAATTCGCCGTTCGTTTTCTCCGTGATTTTACTTTACCAGGGGACAGCCATTTATACGTCGTTCGTTGTAAATGGTTGCCCATATAGGGCCCGCATTTACAGTTTGGCGCTATAAACGTTTGCCCGACGGGCGCTCGTTTATAGCGCCAAACTGTAAATGAATGGCCTCCGGTCACACAATAACGGGTACACTCGCTTACGCTAACCCGGATCCATTGAATTTTCTGTCCACACCTATTATTCGTCTTACGATATTGAACGCTGGCCATGCTATTTATAGACACACCACCCATTCAATTTTAGCAGACCGACACCTGTCGGTGGGCTCAGTAAACGTTTTAGCCCGGCATTTTTCTGTCCACACCTTTGAAATTGCCGGGCTAAAGTATAATCCGGATCAGACCCGCCGAGCGAAAGCGGGCTAAATTAGTCCGGCAATTTTTAATCCGGATCCGATTTTCATAGGTGTAAACGCAAAAAAGGCGGGTCAGAGCCGGGTCAGGTCCGGCAATTTCCTCAGGTGTAAACACGGCTATTGTTGTCTGGTTACTAGGGGTTTGATTGACATACGCCCGTCGAGCTCCAGATGATTTAAACAGGCTTTAATTTCATTGCCCGAAATTCCAGGTGGCTCAACCATGGTTTCGCTCACAGGACAGCTAAATTTGGGGCTGAAAATGGGTGTCATTTTGTACTCACCTGTGCCACCACTCGCCTGTCCCAGCATGTAGAAAACAGTCCAGACCGATCCACTGAAGACCTCTTTTGGCAAGGGGAATTCTCCTGATACCTTCAGTATTTTACCGATGTAGTCGAATGCATACCGGTACACGGCCTGCAGAGAAGGCAAACTGTCTTCAGTGTTATTTCACCAGGGACAAGAAGGGATCAAGGGATTGCAGACAGGTACGAACTATCCTCAGAGTCAATTACGTCCCCTTGGAGCACAGCAATAGGGTACCTTTCACCATGTGAACCATCATACGTACGGCAAACGCAAAGGCAGTGTCCACAGGGGTTTGCTACATGTACTCCTTCTTGTCGGTCTTGTTTGTTGGAAAACATTGGGGACAAAAGTGGGCGAGAGGACAATAGTAGGGACGTTTCGCAAGCGCCCTGTTAGGCCACACGACGACGTTTATCTATTGTTTGAGTATACCCCACACAATAGATAAACGTCGTCGTAGGGCCTAACCGAGCGCTTGCGAAACCTCCCTATTGATGCCATGGCCGAGTACACCGGACACTGCAGTTCCATTTCCAGCTAGAAAATGCAGTAGGCCTATTGGTCGCGGAGGTGTGGTTTGGACGGTTAATATTACTTGTATTATATCAGTCGATGGGTCTACTGCAAAAATGATATTATAGAGGGAACAGGGGAAACCTAAAAAGGGCCTGATCAGGTTCGATGAACAACATTCCTTCCGTCGACGCGGTCAATCAGGATACTCGGAGAACATCTCTCGTTGGATCACTCGAACCCAGGCCTTTTACCTGAAACCAGTTTCCGACTGTGACACATCTAACTGTTGGGCGGATTGCCAGTTTTTGGTAGAACGTAATATCAAGTTCGCTGCCAGCAAAGACCGTGGCGACTAAAGATTCGAACTCATCTTGTGTGAGCTTTAAATTCTTTCCTGTGTTCATGACGAGGAAGTAACGCAGGACGTGAGCCAGGAATTTGGTCTTATTATTATCATTGGTCCCGAGGCTGAATGCTGTTTCTGCAGATAGAGAGGCAGGCAGGATGAGATCAGAGGCGGTAGTCAAAAACTGTCACTGCCAACATGGAAAATTCTCAACACTGATATGAGTGCATAATTCAAGTATCGGTACCTGTGGACAAAAATTCTACAGGGTATTTTGGGTTGAAGAATGTCTTCGGCAATATCATCATTAAAACTGGGCGTTACGAAAATTGCTTTACCTTCTTGATGCGTCATGATCTCGTAAAATCTCTCCATATTTTCCTCGATGGAATCTGGGGATATCTGGTGGATTTTCGGTAGATCTTTAAATACTGGTATCACCTGCAAAAATGCATCACGTTTCCCAATCTGGGCCACCTTCGGTGTTGGTTCTGCGTTTTAGATTGCTCCAACTATTGGCACGGACGAGTGGCGTATCCTAGCGGCCATGTGTGGAGACTGCAAGTTTCCCTCCTTCATTTTATTAAAGTATAATTCACCCTAACTTCAACATAGGCAAAGTGCAAGGCCTGTGCAACAGACACCAAAAAGTGAACACAATGATTAAACCACTTTGCCCATGTTGAAGTTAGGGTGAATTATATTTTAGTCGGCCTACCGGTATAAGAAGTTTCTTTCACAACAAATGTTGGGCCGTATGCACCAAAAACGAAGATTACATGTATCTTGAACTCAGGTTGAGCCACAACTTTTCCATTGTCACATCACGTCCTGGCAAACCTGAACAATTGAAAAGCTGCGGCTCAACCTGAGTTCAAGATAATCTTCGTTGGTGCATACGGCCCTTGGTGTAGGCCTACAGAGTACATTTGTAAAATGAAGGCCTACTCCCAGTGATTGTCATGATGCATGCAGAGGCCTAAGGCCGAGTTTACATAGAGATATAGGCCTACGGTATACGGACACGAACAATGCTTTTACGGTCATGAACGCTTTCTTAGGCCATTGTTTGCCCGCGTGTCCGTATACGGTATACATGTAAACCCGGCCTTTTATTGCCTCTGATCTGTGAGTGCTTCACGCAGTTAGGCCTACGTCGTCTTCTTTGCGGGGTTTTCAAGCTGAGTTTCATCATTCCTTTATGATTTCACCCATACCTTCCTCTCCTTCAAAACTTCCTCGGGTGTCCTTCCGTATTCCATCACGAAGTTATCAGGGCCAGGAAGAAGAAGTCCGTAGACGTATCTCCTTAGTTCGGTCAGCTCGTCCTCCACGCTGGGTTGTCCTTGTCTCGTGTTCTCAAGCAGATGTCTATGCCAGTAAAATCTGTTATGCATCGGCATCACGGTGGCCGGGAACTTGAGGGCGCGAATGCCTTCTGCTATGTGGTTTGTCATCGGCCCGGTTTGTGTCCGAGCGGCCTCCGCTGACAGCGGACCAAGGCTATAGAATGTTCTCGAATATTCGATGCCTTTCATTAGGTCCTGGAATGGGATGGAAATGTCATGCTGTCACCAGGAAAGAAGAAATTGAAGTGCAGTATGAAAGTAGTGATACTGTGGAGGCGGCCTACGATATAGGCTACATCGCGAACTCTTTCTTCATGCATGGCTATGTCATGTCTAGGAAGTAGCCTACACGTAAACTACCGCATCCCACAGGGACTACACTATAGCCTACCCGGACTGTATTCAATAGAGGGGACAACCATTTTTGCCTAACTAACAACAATCACATGCAACCGCACATGCAGATGGGTCGGTGGCAGACGCAAAAAAGTCCACAGCATCTACACTGAGGTTTCTGATACTTTGTTGAGCCCCTCGGGAAAACCTGATCTTATTACTTTTTAGTTATAAGTTCGTGGGTGAAATCTTCATTAAAACATACATATACATGTAGATGAAACATGCCTTAAAACATTTTACATTTAGATATCACAGAATTTGATAAAACATAAATCTAAAACATTTGACATTAGATATACTACAAAGCTCGAGTTTAAACCACCGGTTCATTTATGTTTATAAGCACACCCACAATCCGAAATGGGAGTGAATAAAATATAACAAGTGTTATGCTGAATGGCTGGAATGAGGCCAAAAACAGAATTGGATCAGACAAGGGTCAGTTTCACCCTAGGCCTTATAACCAACTATTCATTCCAGCACGGATGTGATTGAACCAGCGATTCCAGCCATTCAGCATAGTACTCGTTATGTTTTGTTCACTCCCGTTTCGGATTGTGGGTGTGCTTATGAACATAAGCCGTGGTTCACTACATAGAAATGCCCGGGTTTTTTGACACCCGGGTCTAGCCCGGCTCTGAAAAATCCCTCCTGAGGACCGGTGCCCGTCAACACTACTCAAATTTTGTGACGGGGACCTAAATTAAGCCCTCCAAAACCCGTTCGAGCTCGCAGGGGATTATTACAACGCGTTTTTAACAGGTGTGGACAGAAAAAAACCGGGTTCGACACGGGTTTTTTATGTAGTGTAACAAGGGCTAGTATGAACCGGTGGTTTAAACTCGAGCTTACTGTATATAGATACTGGTTGAAATAGGCCTATCTATTGTCAAATGATGATCACAGACATCGACCCCCGGCTTAGAACCCGACATCATCATCGCCCACATCAACAGCTTTCCCTACCAACATATAACCCGGGTTTTCTCACCGGTTGTTCAGCTACAAGTGGATGGCGATCAACCTTGCCATTTTTTTTAATCCAGTCGGCAACTTCGAAAAGGTCCCGCGCATCCTGAAATCCCATCTTCGCCTTCAGCTTCAGTCGATTGAGCTGAGGAAAGGTGAAGTCGTTACCGCAAAGAATGGCAAATTCAATCAACTCGGGGTGTTCCAGCTGAAAAATACACCATATAAAATTTGTTTAGTAGAAAGGTCTTTCATACGGTAATGGACTGAGAAACTTCGACCGAGTGCCAAAATGTGAAAAATGCAAGAAACAACCCGTTTTGTAGATAATCTAAAAGTACTGCCTAGGTACTGATAAGTCTAGTACTCCCCCTCATTTTTCACCAGAAAAAGCGTACGAAAGCAACAGAATAAGCAGAAAAAATTGAGTTTAGTGAGTTACGTTCCACTTACATTCTGCATTTTAGAATCAGCACTTATGGCAAGCGGATTGTCCAGTAATTCAATAAACCTATATTTTTGCAATAAAACCTAGTTTTTGTGGAAAAGATATAGGTTTTTTGACAAAAACTAAGTTTTTCTCCTAAAAACCCAGTTTTTGTCATAAACTTATATTTTTACAATAAAACCTGTTTTTTTGCAATAAAACAAAGTTTTTACGCTAGGTCTTAAGTGTAATTGGGTCAGTTGAAAGCACAACATCAATTCCCGCTTGTTGCCTGATCATCCTAGCGATTGTAGCTGACAGATCCTATGAATGGGATCCTGATGAGGAAATGGCGAGACATTGCGTATCTTAAGCTGTGTGTTGGGTTTTGCCACAGTTCTATCCATGACACTGTTCAATGCCAGTGGAAAAAACTTGCCAAGTGACTTCCAAAAACCAAAAGGAGTGGTGTATCAGCTTGGATGTTCATGTGGCGAAGAATACGTAGGGGAAACTGGGAGACCCATCAATAAACGCATGGAAGAACACAAAACTTCAACGCTGAAAGGTGATCTAAAATCAGCTATATCAAAACACATTCTTGCAAACCCAGATAACTTAAAGGGAGACATGCGAAAAATATTGCCCGGCGGGCACTCTTGGTTATCGTAGTGTCAGCGATGATGATCAGACGGCGCTGTGCGTTATAGCGAGGAACGGATATTTCAGTTCGTCAACCGACTACTATAGCCGCTCGCCATTGTGTGTTAAAAATAGAACTTCTTTTGCGCTCGTAATGGTATTAGTTACATGATTATGGGACCATTGTATTAATGCTTGCGATAGAAGCATTGGCATTATTGGGCTGCTTTGGCGAGAGGGGTTGAACCAATATACATGAGCTGGTCTAGGTGGTCTGTTGAGTGTTGGAACTTGCGACTGGCTTTCCTGTCCATGGCGTTTTCGGCATCGTCTACTGGAGCATGGATCTTACCTCCATGTTCTGCTCAATATACAAGGAAAGAAATAGCACTAAAATTGACACACAACGTGATAATATACAGGAAGTCAACTTCCAGATTTTGCAAATTTTCGACCCCAACCGGNGGGTCTTCTTCAGGCTGGCACTTAACAGTACAAGACTCTAGAATAGACTGTCTATTCTAGAGTCTTGTACTGTTAAGTGCCAGCCTGAAGAAGACCCCGGTTGGGGTCGAAAATTTGCAAAATCTGTTCTGCTCAATAAGAGAAAAAGCACAGAGGTTGACACAATAATGAATGATAAATAGGAAGTCAACTTCCAAGAATTCGCAAATTTTCGACCCCAACCGGGGCCTTCTTCACAGAAAGAAAAAACGATCTCATCTCGAGATAAAATGAATCTCTAACTCTTGTCCCTAAAATGAGTTTCTTTTGCAACTCGAATAGACATAACTGGGTCTCCACTTGAGATGACATTGTCTCCAACTGGTTAAAATGATTCTCAGCTGTTTCCACCGGATTGTCTGTTGTCTCGAATCAAATACACAAGTGATGTCTCCATATATAAAAAAAAACGTTTCACACCCAGGGGGTTTCGAACCCAGGACCCTCTGATCGCAAGTCGGACACCAGAACCACCACACCACCAAGCTCCTTATATGGGTTTGTTTCCAATTTTCTCCAGCTGCTGCCCTGCCCCATCGACTGAAGAACTGAGAAAACTCAAAATGAGTAGACTTTGTCTCTACTTCAGAATGGGACTCCAGTTGCAGTTATCTCTAGTCGATGCAAGAGGGCTCCAGCCTTAGAAAACTGGTAGGCCTACTCATTCTGTGTTGGTGTAGCAAAGAAACTCATTTTAGGGACAAAATAGTAGGCTAGAGACTCATTTTATCTCGAGATGAGATCGATTTTTTTACTGTGTTCAGGCTGGCACTTTCTAGACCGAAATCGCAGAAAAGACTGCTCGAAAGTGAGATTTCAGGCATCATCTCCAAAGGGCACGCTGATGGGCTACGAATTATCGTCCTCCCCGCGCCCTATTTTTGACGCCGCGCAAATTCATTTTTTTCACTACATGTACATGTAAGTCACTGCAAATTCCACTGTAGCATCAACTTGCGTGTCACAGCTGGAGTATCAATTCAGGCTAAGTGCGCCTTGAAAATCCAAATATTCATCCCAAATTTTTTATCCTTGATCCTAAAAATTTCTAATTTGGTCTTACATGTTTTTTTAGGGTAATTCCTAAAAATTACTAATTTTTTTTCAAATGGGGTCTCCGCCAAAACACTACGTATTGAAATTGACGTCCACGTGCCATTGGACAATGTTGGAGCCACCACTGAACTGCCATCAAAGGATGTGAGTCCTACCTATGATGTCAGGTGCGGGGTGCGTGGTCATCAGCAGACTGGCATGGTTGAAAATGGTTGACCCTGACACCTCCATCAAAATGTCAGCATGGCGCGGGGAGGGGAGCTGCCGCCGCCCAATATTTGGCATGTGAAAAAATAAAATTTAGTTTTCGTATAGCCGATCCGCCGACCCGAAATTCACACAAATTGAAAAAAAAATATTTTTCACCCGCACCCCGACATGGCATGGTCCATGCCATGGATGCACAAAGTTCTGCACCCGACAACCTGCCAACACGCCCCAGACAAGCATCAAAGTCTGTTATGGATGGGCGCCAGTAGTTCTCTAATGGACATTTTACCTTTAGTACATAACCTTCATTCATACGCACAACTTTATCTTTCCATCTCATCATTTGCGCCTCTTCTTAGCAAACTAGGCCTATAGTGACAGTTCCGACGGAGCCATCCACCCACAAGAGCCGGCCTGACGATGCCGTTTTGGCGGGAAGCCAAAAGAGACCGCGTGTATTGGCTACTCGCCAAGATGCAGTGACATGACTGGGAAGGCTGCTTTTATTCAAATATAATTTGACCTAGTGCATCATCCAATGGGTGGGGGATACCACACTGGGATTCCCATTACATCATTGTGGCAACTATATATTTGGCACACCATGTGCATGGGGTGTTTACATTTGCAAGTCATGTTCATTTGGCTTTGAGTTGAAACTTGCCATGTACAGTTCCTGTTGAATAGGTTTTTGTAATACCCATTGAAAAGTTGAGATGGGAATAAAATAGGCCTACACCTAAAGAGCCCTGCAATTGCTCCAGATTTTGGCTTTGGCCTGGTGCCCAAGAAAAATTATGAGCAACCAAGGCCAACGTGGCAGTACCCCCTAAATCTTTATGTCAGTGCCTGCTAGTATTCACATTCAATGTATTGGAAAACTTTTATTTTGAAAAAAAATTAAATTTCATCCTCCGATCTGACTGATGTCTAGAACGAGTGCCCCGTGAATATAGGAGGAAAAAAATATTTTTATTTTTATTCCCACTCCAAAATATTTTATTAGAAAAATCCGTGAATTAAACAATAAAAAAGTGTCGCCTATACTCGCCTATGCTGACTATACAGGCGAGTCGTCCAGTAGGCGTTTTCGGTTTCAGCGGGAGCGGGTCAGTATAGGATTTAGTGCATGTAATGGCTTTTTAGTATTCTTGGCGTCGATTTATCATCCGAACTGGAAAGGAGAAACGACATCGTGCCAATGCAAAAACATTTGCAATCGCGGTGGAGACAGGAGGCGGCCTGTCCTTGCCAACGCAAGCTGATATTTCGGTCAAGTTCGCACGGTGTTCGGGATTTATCGCTAGTTTGGTTCCCGAACCCAAAACCCAACGGGGCTAGCCCATTCGGAACGACCTGAGGCGAACTGCTTATCTATCCACTCGGCGGCGCATTTCACCTCGGACACAAGTCCAAGGCAGCCATGTTGTTATCAACAAAACCACGTGACCGACCGTGGAACTATTTTCGCCGAATTTTGGCCTGCTAAGATATATCCAACCTTATTTCCTGGATAAGTTGAGGCATATTATATATAAACTTACCGATATGTTACCCAATCTGCCAATTATTGATCAATAACGCAACGTTTTTGTGTGAACTATTTCGTTCATGCGCTGGGTGTGATGAGGCGACCGCATCCAAACCACCAGAAACGCATTGAAATCGTTGCGCGTTCAAGATGGCTGCCTTGGAATTGTGTCCGAGGGGAAATGCGAGTGTCTACGGAAATTGCCGAGCAGTTGCCTTCGGAAGTTCCGAATGGGGGCTAGCCCTGGCGGTGGGTTCGGGAACCAAACTAGATTTATCGGTTTGGTATTGATCTAGTGGCGGCACCGCACGAAAAGATGTGTAACTATGTTTTTACCGCGCCACCACACAGCGAATCATAGTACTCAGATGGAGTTTGCCTTGTCGCTATTTTTCGCGTCTCCCTTTAATCAATAGGAGCTGTCAGCGAGTTGACCACTAGGTTTCACTAGGGCCCAATTCAATGCATCTAGCGGACCCAGTCATATCGATCGAGCAGCGATCATAATAGATTTCCTGTACATTTGGTCCGCTAAGACTGTGCTGCCATCTGTTAGCAATAAGCGCGGCTGACTGCTCCTATTGGGATAATGTGAAACTGATTAGCACCAAAAATAGATAAAGACCAAAAATGTACCACTCTCAACGTTGAAAAGTGTAAAATTGGCAGCTGTCTCCCTAAAAACTTGGAAGATCTGAAAGTTACTGCACCAAGTCAAAGAATTAGACACTGGCTACAAGCAGTATAAAATTCAATCAAACCCATCTACTAGTTTCAGAGATATCAATCTTTAAATAGATGACTATACCTCAGACTGGCATGGACCAGCACGTTGAGTTCATTTTTTTAAATATAGGTGGCGCAGGACCCTTTAATTGCTAATTACTCATTAGGGAATGCATGGATTTGCAAACAAAGTTGTGATTAGTATTCCTTGTGCCCCTGCCTATATTTTGGTGCCAAAAGATTTTAGATTTTTGCAACTTTTTTGAGCATGCGCCATCTATTATTTAAAAAAATAACTAAAACCCTTGGGCTGGGCTGTTTCAGAGTGGTATATTTTTGGTCTTTATCTATTTTTGTTAGCACCAACAAACACAATACATTTGAAAGGAAATTTACCGAAGCTATTCAGATCAAAAGGATTAGCCTACCATGAACAGAGACCAGGGATTATTTTTACATTCAGCTTTTGATCCTCTGATATAACATTTCATAGTAAACGTTGGAGTGCCTGTACACACCTCGTGCCTGTACACACCTCTTGCCATTTGTGTTGAAAACGCCTACCGAAAAGGTGGGCGAAACGTCCACAAGGAACTCAGTTTTAAACTTTGTTTTAAACTTTGTTTTTAAGTTTTAAACGTTGTTTTAAAATAAACTTTGAGTGCCATCATCCAAAGAACTACGTGCAATTGACATTTTATGGCATAAAACTTGGTTCTATTTAAAAAAAACTTGGTTTTTTGACTGATGAACTTAGTTTTATGGAATAAATGGACATTTTAGTGCGGAAACTTACATTTTTGTCGTTAAAATGGGGGTTGTATGGTAAAAAACAGGTTTTTATTCATAAAATATATAGGTTTTTGACAAAAACTAAGTTTTTTGATAAAAACCTACGTGTATATTTTATGACAGGAAAAATTAAGTTTGTTTCTATAAAACTTGGTTTTTTGACAAAAACTAGGTTTTTTAGGAGAAAAACTTACTTTTTGTCAAAAACAATATTTTATCCACAAAAACTAAGTTTTTAAAGCATAAAACTAGGTTTTATTGCAAAAATATTGGTTTCTTTAATAACTGGACAATCCGCTTGCCATAAGCACTTCTGGGTATCGCCATTTCCAGGAAATATCGTGGGGACGATAACGTGGGTTTGTTGATAACAACATGGCTGCCTTGGACTTGTGTCCGAGGTGAAATGCGCCGCCGAGTGGATAGATAAGCAGTTCGCCTCAGGTCGTTCCGAATGGCACGGCTTGTTTCACGTGTGTATACGAGCAACCTTTGGAACGATGTTGCAAAATTCCCAGCATCGCATTCCGTGAATCGTTACCCCGAAAGGCGTGCCACATGACGTGTGGCGTCGTCATGTTTTGTTACAGTGTACTATTATTTATTTATAGAAGGAGTACGGCGCGCTATTGGGTTGAATTGATGTAACTTGGAGATTTCAAGTCAGCTGAGCGAAGAACAAAATTTCATAGTTTTGTTTTTCTTAATTATTTTTACGTTCTACATTGAAGATAACCATTTCTTACCAATTTATGGTGATAACATTCATTATTGTTGTTTATATCTTTTTTTGGCACTCAGTCCAAGTTACTCAGTCCATTCGGATTCGGTCCATAGAATGAATAGGGGCCTACTACCCTTTCATACTGCAGTAATATGATATCAACGGAAACCATCCCAAAACACGTTCACCGGGTCAGTAATAGAATATAGGCCTACTGCGTTGGTGACCATCAAGTGTTGTATTGCAGTTGATTCTTTGGATAAAAATGCAACCCATTCACAGAATAGGCAGTTTCGGAATGGCTCTTTTATTTTGTGGGGTCGCACGTGATGCCGTGTGTCGACAACTCTCATACCCGGAAAACTCGTGCCCGCATATTTCGCGCCGGACATTTTGTACCTAGATGGTAAGCCCCCCCCCCCCCCCCCNAAATCTCTGTAGGGTGTGACAGGGTGTTCTTGGGTGCTCTAGGGTATTCTTGGGTGTTCTTGGGTAGACTGTTTCAAAATACCCATTGAGCAAAGGGTGTTCTAGGGTATCTTTAGGGTGTTCTAGGGTATCTCTGGAGTACCCGGACAACCCTACAGGTACCCTAGAACACCCTAAAGATACCCTAGAACACCCTTCACTCAATGGGTATTTTGAAACAGTCTACCCAAGAACACCCAAGAATACCCTAGAGCACCCAAGAACACCCTGTCACACCCTACAGAGATTTTTTTAGTAGGGCCGTACCTGCGTGGACATAAACTCCTTCCTATACGTAGGCCTACCCGGGCAACTCGTCCCTAGAACAATTCTAAAGGTCAATTCGAACCTGGACCACACGTACCCGGTCATCTCGTACGACGAAAATTCGCTGCCACACACGCGTGTCACACGGACTACTGGGAAGGTGGCTGCCGCTACTGAATCATGTATGAATCATGTATGATTAGCACTAGCTTGCCAATTGGCAATCTGCACTTCAGCTATCAGCTCTATGCTACAACTTACCCCCAGAAACTCCGACAGTGTCTCTTGTCTTACCATCCTAGTATTCAAACAATCGGATGCAGAGGCTTCTTTTTCGAGCCCTATATCTTTTGGCATCTCAAACCAATCAACATGAATGAAGGCGCTCTCTTTGAAGATACAAAAATCGGTGTCATTGCCCAGGATGGCGAAGGCTTTCGGTCGTTCGAGAAGCTGTTTCGCCACGGTGTAATCAACTTCACCGGAGGGCAACTGGTTGATTTCACAGCTGCATTCCTTCAGCGTTTCGAAGAACTGAGTTTCTAACAAGACCGGCAGGACAGACGGGTCGAACCTCAGCCCCTTCTTTCTCCCATCGCAAACATCCAAAAGATGATTCAGATCCGACTGAAGACCTTTATGACGTTCTTTCCACGTGTCCAATTTTCTTTCACATTGGTCCCTAGAACTACCCCTTGCCCCGTCGACGTAGAACACCATCTCAATGCCATGAGAACGCAGGTATTTGATAACCTTTTTAAGGTATTCGTCAATGGTGACGTATTCTCCTAGTCCGAGCCTTATGTAATAATTTCCGCATTCTTTATCCAACAGCCTCCACATACTTTTCAGTAAAGCATTTTCAAAGGCATAGAAGTCGGCAAGAAGTTCGATGCCGTCTCTTGTTCTGGCTTCGTGGAAAAGATCAACAATCATGGCTTCGTGATTCATATGGTCGTTCATGAACGATAGGAGACGTTTCACGCCCATTTTGATGTCTTCAGGTTTCACCTGCGGTCATTGTAATGGAAAGTAATCACTATAATACTAACGTCGTTCATTGTACTGCCAAATGTGGCGGTTTGTGCTGGGTAGGCCAACTTTAGCCGAACCACTGAGACGGCAGCAACCGGCCAACATCGTATCTACATCGTATGGTTCCCCATACAGGTGATTGGCTAGGCCGATAGTCACTGCAGAGTGACATGACAAAAAAATCTACGGTTCCGTGCATGCAAACTTTTTTGGTAGAACCAATATAAACATCATCCTTTATATGATATGAAATAGAAATCGGGTTTCTAAGGTGAAAGACATTGCTCCTACCAGAATCGAACCCACGGACCCTCGCATAAGGCATCAATCGCCAGCACTAAGGGACAGCACGCCTTAAACCACTAGGCCAAATCCCCATCTTCTAAAAAGATGGTTCAATGGCCCAGTGTTTAAACGAGGCGTCCATCAGTACCCTGCAAGTAGTCCAAACAATCTCCGAACCCAAACAGTTTATATGATGGTTCCGAACCCAATCCTTTATATGATGGTTCCAAATAATTGCTTTTTCACATATTACGTAACATAGAGGGTAAAGAATCTTTACTATTTTCTGTTTTCTGTTGAAGCATATATATTCATAAAATAGAAACGGGTTTCTAAGGTGAAAGACATCGCTTCCTACCAGATTCGAACCCACGGACCCTCGCATTAGGCATCAATCGCCAGCAATAAGGGGCAGCACGCCTAACCACTAGGCCAAAACCCCATCAGCATTATACATGTAGTCATGATGCTTCTCCCCCCCCCCGTATCATATTTTATAGACTGAAGTATGGCCTAGCTATGTCAGACGATATCGATGTATCGTACATTTTCGCTATATCGATATATACATGAAGTATTTAAAAACACTCAACGGATAGGCCTACGGATTCAGCGAATCTCCCTCTGTCCGCTGCGTGGCTTTGCAAAACACGAGAAGGACAAGTTTATTTCTCCTCGTCCCCTCACTTTCTACATAACCGATACAAAAACGTTAGTACCAAAGTGATATTTGGATATTTACCTACCTTTGTGACGTCATATATTCGTTTGGCAGGGGACCTTTGACCCTTTAGTTCCAGCGAACGCGGATCTGAATATCTATCCCCACAATGCCTTACTAGAAATATCTAGGCCGACAGTCAATTTATAGCTCGACGATTCGGTGAATCTATGTGTGGTAGGGATATTTATGCTATCTATTGATTTCTGATGGGCTTACTGGAAAGTGCGGTACATGCGGAACGGAATCACCCTCGTACGTACCTAATCTTGCTGTCCTATCCCAAATGCACTGTACAGGGTGTATCAAAAAAACGAAACCCAACTTAAAATAGTCACTGTGGCAAAACTATACATTTTACAGCAGAAACCATGGAATCATCTAAAGGTAGACGACAAATGCTTTCAGACGATACATCATTCATGAATTTTCGGTTACGCATCACTGAGCCGCAGTGTGTTGGAATTTGGGTCAATCTTGGAGGTGGCTTTTCTTCTATAAAACTTGGTTTTAGATAAAAACTAGGTTTTTTTAGGAGAAAAACTTAGTTTTTCAATCACCTGCAAAAAACCTTATTTTTTGTTTAAAAATCTTAGTTTTTTGGTAATAACTGGACAAATAGCCAAGAAACTTATATTTCTGCTCAAAAGACCTGGTTTTATGGAAAAACTTAGTTTTTTTTCAATAAAACCAGTATTTTTGTCAAAAATATAAGTTTCTTGAATAACTGCACAAACGGCGTACAAAAACCTAGTTTTTATCAAAAACCTACTTTTTATGGCATAAAACTTGGTTTTAGTCAAAAAAACTTGGTTTTTTGACAATAAACTTAGTTTTATGGAATAACTGGACATTTCAGTGCAGAAACCTACATTTTTGTCGATGTAAAATGGGGGTTGTTTGGCATAAAACCAGGTTTTTTGTCATAAAATATACATGTAGGTTTTTCACAAAAACTAAGTTTTTTGACAAAAACCTATATTTTATGAAGCAAAAAACTAAGTTTTCTTCTATAAACCTTGGTTTTAGACAAAAACTATGATTTTTAGGAAAAAAAACTTAGTTTTTGTCAAAAAACCTATATTTTATCCACAAAAACTAAGTTTTATGAGCAAAAAACTAGGTTTTAGTGCAAAAATATAGGTTTTTTGAATAACTGGAGAATCCGCTTGCCATAAGTGTGTGTATCTGTCCAGCCACTCACACGTAGGTAGGTCACTGCACTGAAAAAAAATTTCGGCTCATGTTGAGTACTTTGGGCTACTCATCAGTCATTTTGTCCGTGAGATGAGTAGAAAGGTAGGCCTACTAATTGGGTACTAATTGGGTACTCATCGGGCCAAGGAGCTGCATTTGGAGTTCCTTGCTACTCGCTATGAGTATCTTTCTACTCGCTATAAGTACCTTTCTACTCAATATGAGTACCTTTCTACTCATCTCACGGACAAAACGAGTACCCCGAAAGTACTCAACATGATTAGGATTTTTTTTTCAGTGTGACCTTCTTGTAGATGGCAGCGCAGGTCACCACATATTTGATTTTCTCTCTTTTTCATGTAAATCAGCACTTCTTTTAAAACCAAATCGTAATCAAACACGCTCCTCCAATTGTACTGTACACATAGGCCGCTCTTCGTAGGGTTCAAGCCCTAACTAGAGGAGATAGGGCAGAAAGTCCGATCCACCTGATCTGTGTACAGTCATTACATAGCAAGGTATAGCAGATAAATAGGTCAACTCAGGTTGATAACAAAATCCAACATGGCTACCGTCCATTATAGTATTTATTGTATACATACCCCTAGGTCAGATGACCCACGACACCAAGTTTCGGTCCCATTAGACTCTCAGTTTGGCCACCAGGTGGCGGAAACCAAAAACACAAAAAGTGCAATTCCTGAACTAATGACTAGATCATCTCCAAATTTTAATCATAGGTGTAGCTAATAAGGATACATAACATATATAACGGGTTTTTGATTTGACCTACTTTTCAAGGTCACAGAGGTTAAAGTTCGACAAAAGTGACGAACCTGCCACAGTTTGTCACTATATTTCACCGAGCGACTTCATATCTTGCATAAACATGCACTGGAGGGATACCTTAAAAAATACCAAGTTTCGGCCCGATTGGACTTCCAGTATGGATGTCAGGTGGCGTAACCTGAAAATCAAGTAAGTGCTATTACTCGGGAACGCCTTTGACGCAGAGTGCTCAAATTTCCTCCATCCAGATGACCTTTACATGCATGTCAAATTTCGGCCTGATTTGACTTCAAACATGGCCACCAGGTGGCGTAACCCAAAAATCATCAAAGTGCTGTAACTCAGGAACGCCTTAACCCAAAGCGCTCCAATGTGCTCTGTGGCCCCCTGCAGATGACCTTTCTGTCCATCTGAAGTTTCGGCCCGATCGGACATCCAATATGGCCACCAGGTGGCGTAACCCAAAAATCATCAAAGTGCTGTAACTCAGGAACGACTTGATCCAAAGCACTCCAATGTGCTATGTGGCCCCGTGCAGATGACCTTTATGTGCATGTGAAGTTCCAGCCCGATCGGACATCCAATATGGCCGCCAGGTGACATAACCCAAAAATCATCAAAGTCCTACCTGGGAATGACTTGACCCAGATTGCTCATAACCGATATGTACCTCCCTTTGTCCAGTTTGCACCTACAATATTTAAATGCATAATATCATGGAAACTACATGCTTTCGCTGCTTTAAGAGAGAACACCGCTGCGTTTTCTCTCTTAAAGGAGCGAAAGCATCTGCTTCATGTCAACAACGTCGCCACTACACCGTGATATACACCTATCATGCACAACAAACAGCAACTACAGCGTATAAAAGCCTTTTTAAACTTCAGAGCCAACTCAGAAGATTTCTAGATTTTGATATCCAGGATAAGCTAAGAATTTATGATACTTGTGTTACATCGGTATATAAATATGGATCTGAAGTGTGGGGATTCATTAAATCCAATGGTATTGAAAAAGTACAAACTGATTTTTTAAAGAAAGTACTTCTAGTTAGATCGTCCACCCCAAATAATGCAGTACGAATGGAATGTGGTCGCTTACCCGTGTGCAAGGAATTTGAAGTGTGTATAATTAAATATTGGCTTAAGATTCTGGATATGAGCCTAGAACGATACCCAAGAATGTGTTACGAAGGGCTAAAGCAGGCACGTGGTAAAAATTGGTCGAAAGATGTAAAAAATCTTTTATCTATCTATGGCTTTAGAGATGTCTGGGAAAACCAAGGCGTAGGAAATGGTAAGGCTTTTATAAGTATGTTTAAGCAAAGAGTCCGTGATTGTTATCAACAAAAATGGGAAGAGGAGAGCAGAGGTATGAGTAGATTGAACCTGTTCACCGAGTTAAAATCGAATTATTTCTAATTATTTATGTATAGTGAAGGATGTAAAATTACGGGTAGCCTTAACTCGGCTTCGATGTTCTGCACATAGGTTGTGTATTGAAAGTGGACGCTGGCATAAACCTATACCAATACCTAGGGAAAATAGGAAGTGTGTTGTCTGTAACCTAAATGACGTTGAAGATGAGTTCCATGTTTGTTTGATATGTCCGGCATACCAAGATCTAAGAGAAAGATGGATATCTCGTTATTACAGATTCAGACCAAGTATGTACAAATTTATTGAATTGCTAAAATCTGAAAACAAACAAGTATGTACCAACCTTGGGCGCTTTGCTCATAGTATGTTTAGAAGACGTGAGGGTTTATTGTAGGGATTTCCTGTTGCCGCATTTATGTGAAAAACCTGTACTATGGGCCGACAGGCCTTACAGTTATTGTCAATAAATTACAATTACAATAATAGCGAGTTTTCGCAAAGCCCCCGAAACGCCAACGCGAACGTCTATCCTTTTGTTCGGTGCTCGCTTCGTGCCATCGAACAATGGGATTGGCGTTCGCGTTGGCGTTTCGGGGGCTTTGCGAAAACTCCCTATTATGTGGGACACATGAAAAATTGTATTATTTAATAATAAGTTTCCATTCAACATTGAATTTTATTCAATTTTATACAGAATCCACTAAATCCGCCAGATCTGCTGATTCTGCTATATTCTACATGTAGAGTACATATCCGAATATTTGGTCGCGGTACAAAATGCATCGTTGCTGAACCTGAACACACAGACATTTGGCTTGAAAATGAATTTATTGGCTGAAAAGACGGAGCCCGAAAGGAGAGCTGCTCGTTCCCGAATTCCACTGGGGACCCATATAAGCCCCGTTTACACTGCTGGTCACGGAGAAGCGATCCGTGCTCGGACCAGTCCCGACCCACTTCGTCATGGGCCCAAATCCATAAAACCATTCTAAGGCCTAGTTGGCTGCCAAACCGCACTAGAATCATTCTATCTCTTAGTTGCTTGCTAAGCCTATTCNCTTAGTCGGAAAAATCTTACTAAGACTTATCTTGTAAGAATCTTATAAGAAAACTCTTAGTAAGATTTTTCTTACCAATATATTGGCAAGTAATGCCTGACTAAGATTTTTCTTACTAAGAAATATCTTACTAACATCTTGGTGAGAAGACATTTTTGTCCTCTAGACTGATAACACTTAAAAGCATCGATTGAGGTGTACAATATTGTTAAAAAGTTAAAAGTCGGTGGCGTTTCCTATTCTGCCGAGATGCCAATGGTTATTTTGGGGTGAGATTTCCATTTTTATACACAAATTGTCATGGAAATAATAGAATTTCAAAAAATCAAGAAAAACACAATTTTTAAAATCCGCAATTTTCCTTTTAAAAAATAGCTTGATAATATTCCCTAATGGTTGTTAAGAAATTATGCAAAAAACTTTCAAAAATATCATCTGACTGTTGTTTTGAATTGTTGGGAATTTACTAGTGAATTGAAGTTACATTGAACGTGGGCTATTCACCAAAATTGATTGAGGATTTTTGCAGGTCTTTAAAAGTCCTTAAATTTGTAATTTTGATTTGTGTTGTGTATTCAGCCATGAAAGTTGTTCCCAAGCAACACTGCTTTACTGCATACACCAACAGGCACAATTAATACTAATTAGCACCACTAATAGCACCTTGATAAGCATCTTTGTGGTGCTGGGCAAGGTGTGAATAGTTTTTTTTTCGTCAGGTTTGACTGTTGTAGTACATGTATATACCACTGTGTATTAAAACAATACTTGAACTTGTTTGATTGGAACTGATTTCCAAGATGGTTAGTTTTGGCTTGGAGGAATTATACTGAGTATAATTTCATTTTTATTAGCAAATGCAAATCTGATGACGTTATGAGTTGGGGAATACCTTCTCCCACGGATTCTCAGGAAGAGTACGGATCGCAACAGGTCGCCATACACAGTGGGAAAGTGAGCGTGTGCCCTTACAAACATCACATCATCTTGTTATTAAACTTTCTTAGTAGTAGTATTATTCTTATTAAGATATTAGTAAGATTTTTCTTGACTAAAATCTTAGTAAGATTTTTCCTACTAATATCTTAGCAGGAAAAATCATACTAAGAGTTTTCTTATAAGATTCTTACAAGATAAATCTTAGTAAGATTTTTCTGACTAAGATATCAGTAAGAAAAATCTTAGTAAGAAAAATCTTAGTAAGACTTTTCTTGAAAGATTCTTACAAGAAAAATCTTACTAAGATTTTTCTTGTAAGAATCTTACAAGAAAAATCTTACTAAGATTTTTCTTACTAAGATCTTACTAAGAAATAGCTAAGATACTTACTAAGAAAATTATAAGATAATTAGTAAGATTCATGTCCTGGGGCATCCCAAGTCTGCAAAATTGTTTGAGAACACAAATTTTGACAACTTGTTAGAACTTAATTAACTCCATCGTAATTGGTCAAAATGAACAATTCTTTCACAGAACGGGAGCATAAAGGTTGTAGCTAAAACATTTTGTAATTAGTTACTTTTTGTCATGAATATGTTAGGACGCTTGATTTCAAAGAGCGTCGACAAAGTCGGCATAGGTAGCCCCCCGCCTCAATCATAAGGCATCCTTTGAGGGTCAATCAACTTGATGTTTTGAGGCATACCGATATACGGTAGGACAGAGGGCGCAACATATCAATTTTACGTGCGGTCCAACTTCCAATATGGTCGTTTGTGGCCATATTGGATTTTGCGTTCCTCTCCATGACTTGATGACCGTTTGGACAGACATCTTCATGTTTTAAAGGCATAGTGATATGGGTGAGAGGGTGCGTCATGGGAATTTTAGGTGCGCTCCAACTTCCAATACGATCACCAGGTGGTCATCTTGGATTTCGCATTCAGCTCAGTAACCTGGGTCCGCATTATCAATCAAATTCATATTTAGAGGCTGTCACGCAACCGTCGGACAATTTGGAGGGTGGATCACAGGAATTCCGCCAACATGGCGTGGTCAGCAGCGTAAAGCACTGCAAGTGCTTACGAGACACCGGCGAGGAATCGACCTGAACGACTTGAGTTTTGGCATATGCAAAGAGTTTAATAGTCCTGTTTAACACTACATAAAAACCCGCGTCGCACCCGGGCTTTTTCTGTCTACACCTGTAAAAGCACGGGTCTAATAGACCCGGCGATGAAAAGTCCGGGCTTATTAAGCCCTCCGAGTTCGAAGGGTTTTTGGAGGGCTTAATTTAGACCCGCGTCTCATGCGGGTTTTTAAGTAGTGTACACGCAATAGACCCGGGCTTTATCTAGTTCTTGACACCCCGACAGGCGGCCTTTCTTGTGCGCATGCGCGGTAAAACGGACGAGTACGCTCCAGCAGCGACCCTATCGCCGGGCGTAGCAATTAAAGGGACATTATCATTAGCGAATTAATGTAGCCCGATCCTTTCAATAAACTTCATTATAACAAATTTTGCAGTTGAACCACCTTTTCTTATGTTAGCTAACATTAATGTTGGCTAATTTGTACCTAGGTTTAGCGCCGATGGAGGCAGCCATTGCGTAATGCGATATGACGTAGCTCCGGCTCACTTGTTTACGCCACCGTGACGCCACGACGTCACTCATCGGCCTTTAACCTCAGGTTTGTGTAAAAAAATGGTAGAAATGGCATCCGATTTCAGCTTTTTTTACAGTGTCTCCCATTTGTTCTGCCTGCAGGTCCCTCACGTAGCCTTCGTCACTAAAATGATTGCTGCACAATCGATATTTGTCGCCATTTCTGCCTCGCTCCACCACGTCCACTGCTCTAACGACGTGACGTGACTATGGTCATGACGCGGCGGTGAGCCGGTGCTACGTCATAATGTCGCGAGATTTATTGCGAGGCCTGGAAAAAAGCGTCTGCTGCCAGGAAAATGGCTGCCCCCACTCCAGGAAAACAACCTTATTCGAAGTCAAATTTTTCATTGGTGTATTGGGGAATCGTCTTGTACTTTGTATTATCACTACAAATGAACCATGCGGAATGTACTTAGGTCACGTTTAAACGCTATGGTAATGTTCCTTTAAGTTCAGCTAGATTTTAGTAGTGTAGATACGCCGCTGAGTCTCAGGCGGGTTTTTTTCATGCCCGGGCTTGACACGGGTCTCAAAAGCCCGGGGATTTCTATGTAGTGTAAACAGAGGCACAGTTGTATAGGTCATAGGGCGCACCCTAAAATTTTACTTGAACCCCAATATCCAACATGGCCACCTGGCAGTCAGATCATTTTGTTCTGCTCCATAACATGAGAATAGCCTGGTCAATGATCTTCGTATTTCAGATGTTACAGCGGTGATATGTGCCAAAATATCACGAAAAAAAAAACACAATTTGTATAATCCACGATTTTTATTTCAAAATTGGCTTGATATTATTTGCTGATGATTTGTAAGAAAATCGAAAAATTTCTTTTCGTTTTCAAGAAATATCAAAATATCATCAGAAAAACATGCTATGTTTTTTGGGCATTCTAAGACTTTCGTTAAATTATCCGTCTACTGATGTAAAAAATGATGGAAAAATCAGCATGAACTATTATGGAAAATAGGCCAAATAGCGAAGGGGCTTTGCCTTGTCTGCACTCTAGGATCTTCAGCTTTTGACGGGTGATTTTTGTGGTATACGGTAATAAAGGCACTGGAAAAAAAGGCACTGGAAAAAAGGCACGGAAAAAAGGTACTAGGTAAAAAAGGCACTGGAAAAAAGGCACTAGGTAAAAAAGGCACTAGGAAATAAAGGCACTAGGAACTAAAGGCACTATGAAATAAAGGCACTAGGTAAAAAAGGCACTAGGTAAAAAAGGCACTACGAAATAAAGGCACTAGGAAAAAAGGCACTCCGAAAACAGAAACTAGGAAAAAAAGGCACTTTTTACAAAATGTGTCTTGGCCTATGCTGGTCAATCTGTACTTTTTATAACATATTTGATTTTCTTTTTCACTTTTCAGGTTTATAATTTTGCGCGAGTCCATGTTCGGTGGTTTAAAGGCATGCCTGGGTCAACGTTTTGGAGTCTTTGGCTGGGGTCCCATTTTAAGCCACTGATGGGCAGTCATGCCGTAGGTCTAATCTCTGATGGCCCAATGATGGTCTTGGTCCCTAGATATATATCATGGGGCCAGGGGGGTCCCCGGGAGGGGGTCATGCCTGAGGACCTCTGGCAAAAAGAAGTAGACTGCTGAAAAAGCTTTGATTTTAACTCATTATCATTTATGTACCAGTAGCGAAATGATTGTCGGGTGCAAATGATCAGGGGCCTGTTTCATAAAGCGACATTAAGCTCATGGTACCATTAACTTCAATGCATTTTCCATTTGGTTAAAGGTACTATTAGCTTAAAGTTACTTTTTGAATCAGGCCCCAGGACATTGATTATGCACCTGCAAATAATAGGAGGGCATATAGTGTCACTCCTTTAGTTTCTTGTGTATTGTACTTGTCGGATTCTCATTGTTACACTAATGCCCTAAATACCGCATTATTAGCCCTGATGGCAATATTGAGCGACTTCTACTTGAGTGTAGGAGGAAACCGAAGAACCCGGAGGAAACCGAAGAACTCGGAGGAAACTGAATAAATCGGAGGGAGTAACCCTCTCCACCGCATGATCATGTCAACCCTGGACCTCATTTTGTCAAAAGTGCCTTTTTTTCCAAGTGCCTTTATTTCCAGTGGCATTTTTTCCTAGTGCCTTTATTTCCTAGTGCCTTTTTTACCTATAGTGCCTTTTTTTCCGAGTGCCTTTTTTCCCTAGTGCCTTTATCACCTATTGCCTTTTTTTCCAGTGCCTTTTTTACCTAGTGCCTTTTTACCGTGCCTTTTTTTTCCAGTGCCTTTTTTCCAGTGCCTTTTTTACCTAGATTCGATTTTCGTATTGTGTGCGACCACAAAATGTTCGTCAAGTTCAATTTGGGGTGCATTGCGGCCCCGGGCCCCCACTCCTTAATTGTAGTGTACACGTATGCTTGTTCCCGAGTTTGAAAAGGGCCCCCTAATGGAAGGAACCAAGGGAAATTTTCCACCCCTTTCTGCGGGCTTTTTTCCATCCAATTCGACCCCCCTAATGGAAGGAACCAAGATATTTTCACCACTTTTTCAGGGTTATTCATGCGAGGAACAAAATTGATTTTCACCCACTTTTTTACAAGCTTTTTCATTGAGAATAGGACTTTCATACCCTTTTTTATTGTTTTTTTCGGGAAGAGAACCTTTTCACCCCCTTTTAAAGAATTTTTCGGGAGAAAAGTCATTCAAAATACCCCTATTTTAGGTGTTTTTAGGGCTTTTTTCCCCGAACAGTGCTGCTGAAAATGACGCCTTTTCCTGAGAAAATTGGAAGGAGCATGCGGTATGGTTGATCCCTGAGTGTGTGTGTGGGGGGGGGAGGGGGGGATGCGGTTCCTTTTTTGGCCAGTAGTTGACGTTTTGTGAAAAAGTTTGAAGGGCTATATTTGGATACCGGTAATGGTTTATGCTATCGCGTTGAAACTTTGTATGCACGTATGTATCGCTACGTTGCTGTGACTCACAGACAAAATTTCGGTGAAATGTGATTCTTGACTTTGCTACTTGGGGGCCAAAACCAAAATTGCAAATTTTGTCTGGTCAGATGGTAGCGCCCTTGGTTTTTGGCAGATCATTTCATATTACACATAGGTGTGTATGACCACAAAATGTAGGTCAAGTTCATTTTCAGGAGCGATGCGATTCCTATTTTGGCCAGTAGGGGGAGTTTTATGAAAACTTAAAATGGCTATACATGTATTTGGATAGTGGTTTGAGCAATCAGTTTGAAACTTTGTATGTATAGCTACAGGTTATAGTGACTTGCTGACGAAATTTTGGTGAAATTTGATTCTCGACTTGGGGGGGGGGGGGNGTCAAAATCGCAAAATGCGGTGCTTTTTCTCCTGAACAAAGGAGCAACCGAACCAATGCTTTCTATCTCGGCCCTATTGAATTCGGTGCGAATTTCCATGCTCCGCACCCGGTAGACTATCCGTAGGACGAGGTAGAAAGTATACGTAGCCTACATGTAGGTTACAGCAACCTTTTAATCGTAATTAGCGAACTTAATCCCATCCAATCCTGAACAGCTGGTACCGGTTATGAAATTTGACATCAGCCACAACCCTTCCTATTCACTGCAGTACTCCCAACATGCCTTCAAACCTAGGCCTCAAAATGTCAGCTGAGCGCCAGGCCCATGGGCCTCTCTACTGTGAATCAACGCAGGAATACCGGGTAGCCTACTGTTACCGGTATTTAAAACCAAAACAGCTTGACGCATTGAGATATGCTACTACATCGGATACGATGGGTATTTTGCCTACGGGCTACGGCAAGTTGCTGATCTTCGAGTTGCTTCCAATTCTAAAAATAGCTCAACTCTGCTGGGGGCAGGCAGAAATCCGTCGTGATAGCGCAATGGCGCCACCAGCCAGTGCCGAAGTCACAATTACGCCGGCAATTACGACGCCATCAGACGTTGACTTTGGGAACCAAAATGCGTCCGCCCCGCCCCCGTCCGGGACACCATCAACTGGATTTCAGGGTGAAAAATGAGCAGAAGTTGTGTATCCGTATGGAAGACGAGGGCGAGAAAACCAAACTGACAAATATGGTCCACTGACCACTTCTCTTGTCCAGCCAGACCGTGATTTTCAAAGGCTTACTGGAAAAAACGCAACGCAACGCAATGCAGCGCAATGGGAGTAATCACTGTTTCCAAATGACTAGCTGATTTGTTATGTCGACGTTAGATGGCGGTGTTCAAATGTTTGACGGCGAACTGGCGATCGATCGATCAATACACGTGTAGGCCTACACGTCGTCACGACGTCATGTACATCATGCACAGGCACGAGTCGTGTCATATGCATAGATCATGTTTCCAAGCTCGACGTGAAGTTCAAATCTACCTAGGCCTATCTCAATCTGAATGCTCCAAGTTATTAATTTGGGGTGGAGGCTGTTGCTACACGTAAAGGAATGCGTTCAAGAATGGGCTCTTACTTGATGACTGGTTGGTAATGATGTTGCAGCTCTTCAAACTTCGCAAGTGATGAAAAAGACGGCGGACATTTTTTGGCTCACTACCTGTACTTGTATCAGAGCTCAGCGGAGTATCAGTCTAGTTGCCACTAAGTGTACGTAGGTTGGACAGGAGACCAGTATGGGATCATTGGAGATGCAAGGCTCGCGCATACCAGGTGAGTGCGTTACACCAAGATGGCCATGAACGTTTTAATATGTTGCCCGAGACTATCATGACTGTCGGATTGATACACAATGAATGGTCCCTTGCCGGAAGCATCAATCCTCGACCCTCGCATGTTATGTGCTTAGTACGTCTACCAAAGCAGCGGCAAATGGGTAAAATAGGAACTAGGTTCATTGCGTTGATTGCGTTGCGTTGCGTTTATTCCAGTAAGCCATTTTCAAATGGGTGAATCGACGGCTGGTAATGAGTGACTGGCTCTGTTCCTGATCAGCCAATCAGCATCCAGATCAGAATCTTGATCTGCTCGTAACAGCGGCTGCGTGGCCGAGACTAAAGAATTCAAACCCCTCCCCTATACGTCACCCGCGCTGCAAAACTGCTGACATGCTGAAGGTTGGGGGGGGGGGGACTAACCGGGGTTTATCACGTGTGAATGAACTCTGATAGGACTTGGCTTTTTTCCGCCGTGCTCATGTTCTTCAGCACGGCAAAAAGGTAAAGTGAACCCATATACAACAAAATTGATGCAATAATTATTGTTTGACCCAACAGAAAAAGGAACTTTGCGACCAGCCTCAGAAACACTATGAATCTGTCTAGAAACCAAACTTTTTGCAGCAAAAAGAAAATATGTAGGCAATAGACGAAGGTAGTAGAAAGAGGACATACAGCGTGGATACCGTCATTAAAGATACAACCATCCTTGTGTCCTGTTGTTTTTTGGGTTGTGACATCGTTTCCGTGACTGCCGCGCACCGGACTCTAGCAATACCCACGACAATCAAGATATCTGAAGAAAAATCAGAAAGCTTGGGATGTAGTTATACGTAGCTATCTCAAATTGGTAAATCATGCTGCTTACTGTGGGTGGTGTGGGGTAGGAACAGCTGGGTATTGTCTCAATGATGTGAACGTCGATCACAAAAAGAAGATGGATGCTCAACAAAATGGCGGCCATGATGATGGTTGCTATGACACCTTTCTCATCCTTGTTGTGACCCAGGCCCGGTGTAAGGGGAACCAGACGACGACAGCTCTTTCCACTGTGAAAGACACAATCAGCCAAGTTGAAATACACTCGGAGATGTGAATAAGGAAAAAGTCAATCTTACAGGCCAAAAATTTTTACCGTGACCAGTTATAGGCCCAGTTTTGACGATGCAGCGAAAATCAAGAATGGTTGTCAGCCGCTTATATATGATGATGATGATGAAACTGCTTTTGAGAGAGTTAACAGAAATTCTGCCACGGCTCAGTCCGTCTCGAATCAACCAGTTCACAACGTGGACAACACCGGTGTCAGACAGAGAAAGGACGATGAGATACTGAACCGACGCATCCTCTCTGTGTCTGGCCCTGAAGAAGACGATGAAGGAAATCGTGTTGCCGATGATCCCGACGGAGAGTAGTCTCGCGCAACTAGCCCCTCGGTCATACTCCGAGGTCATCAGACCGAGGGTCTGGGCTCACTCACCTGCAGTGGGGACGAGGCCCGATTTGTCCACCCCCAAAAATCTAGTACTTTAAACACGATTGATTTCCATCCATATATATGGTCCTATCGTGTGCCGATTTTTAATTTCTTTAAGACTAATGTCTTAGTTATTTTGTGAAGAGATAGTTTTGGAGATTTGATGAGCAAATTATCAGTGCCCTGTGCGCAAGAATACAGTGTTCATGCCTGGTCAGCTATTTATAGCTGAAAAGTAGCTCGGTCAAGGTCGACTCCTGTTCAATGGCGCGAATTATGAAGGTGAGATTTTGAAGGGCCGTAGCGAAAAAAACGCCGCAGTGACCCCCCATTTTTTCATAACATATCCAAAATGCATGCATTTTGGATTTGTTATGAGACAAGCACATGGTTGAGAAAATTTTTTTTCTCATACCATGGTAATTGTGAAGTTTGTAGGCCTTGGAGTAGATTTCCAGTTTTTTTTGCCATTTTCAAGGCACGTGTCGGGTTTGGAATTGCCACCTTCAGCAATCAATACAGAGTTGGATGATTTTGAAAATTGGCCAGATGTGTTCTCTGAGCTGTAAGCTTTTCAAAAATGTATGCCATGATGTGTGCCATGACGATATTGTCGGCGCTACATGCTTTAGAAGATGATGATGTGAATATCGACGTCGCTCCAGGTCAGGCTCCATGGTAGCCTGGGCGCCTCACTGGTGTGTGAGACCTTAATGCACCATCATAATTTCTTAAAATCATTAATTTAATCATTCCAGGGGGTTCTTATGTAAGATTTAACTGTTTCGTGCTCTGTCGGATGGCGAAAGAGGTGTCATCTGTTATGTAAGGGTGAAAAATAGGCATTCCTCCTTCAACTGCATTATGGCTTAAATCTGGCGTTTCAACGTCGCGAAGACAGTCGAATTCCTGGGTTTGCCTCGCGATTTTAATAGGCCACCGGATGCAACTCTATTGATCTAAACCCCACATGTGACATACCATGGTGCTTGTAATAAGCCATATTTTTCATTTCTGTGGTGAAAAGGGTCACTTGGGGGTACCCGATATGTATTAAGGGCTCACTCACCAGTGGGGACGAGGCCCGATTTGTCCACCCCCAAAAATCTAGTACTTTAAACACGATTGATTTCCATCCATATATATGGTCCTATCGTGTGCCGATTTTTAATTTCTTTAAGACTAATGTCTTAGTTATTTTGTGAAGAGATAGTTTTGGAGATTTGATGAGCAAATTATCAGTGCCCTTTGCGCAAGAATACAGTGTTCATGCCTGGTCAGCTATTTATAGCTGAAAAGTAGCTCGGTCAAGGTCGACTCCTGTTCAATGGCGCGAATTATGAAGGTGAGATTTTGAAGGGCCGTAGCGAAAAAAACGCCGCAGTGACCCCCCATTTTTTCATAACATATCCAAAATGCATGCATTTTGGATTTGTTATGAGACAAGCACATGGTTGAGAAAATTTTTTTTCTCATACCATGGTAATTGTGAAGTTTGTAGGCCTTGGAGTAGATTTCCAGTTTTTTTTGCCATTTTCAATGCACGTGTCGGGTTTGGAATTGCCACCTTCAGCAATCAATACAGAGTTGGATGATTTTGAAAATTGGCCAGATGTGTTCTCTGAGCTGTAAGCTTTTCAAAAATGTATGCCATGATGCGTGCCATGACGATATTGTCGGCGCTACATGCTTTAGAAGATGATGATGTGAATATCGACGTCGCTCCAGGTCAGGCTCCATGGTAGCCTGGGCGCCTCACTGGTGTGTGAGACCTCTGGCATGGAACGCAATTTTCTTTGCATTCGCTTATTCCGAAAATTCAAAATAAGGGGAGCTTCGCTGATTGGCTAGTCACTACCAATGCGTCATGGATCTCAAAAGATGGTGACGTAGGAATATGGCTGCGCCCAGAGAACTCGAAGCATGAAAATTAGCAAGGTGAGTCGCCTCAATTTGTGTTGTCAAGTCAATTTATAGTGTCTTTCATTGGAACTTCAAACAAGTACCGGGTATGTTAATATTCTTTCGATTGGGGAGGAAATTGTACTATAAAAAGTGCGGTAGGGCTAACAGCAAGGGCTACAAAATACTGTAGTTTTACTGGCAAGCTGCATGCTTTTTGCATTGATTGTGCATTGTGTTGTACATCATCGTCGGTAGATTGTCCGCCATGATGGTTTTACTAGTCAAAGTAACCATATGGACCAGACTCTAAAATTGGAAATTTATTGGAAATTGCAAGTCTGGTGGCACAAGACTAGACGGAGAGCACGACCAACATGACATAGCCTTGAAAGAAATTAACAATACTTTCAAACAGCCTGAAGTCACATCGGGGTGGAAGACGATGTAGGTTGACATATCACGAGGTCCCATCACAAGGATTCAGTGGTAGGAAAAGAATGGGGAACCCGCATGACTGCAGATGGCGCAGTCAGTATAAGACCCGAATGACGTACTGACGTTACTTTTTTCGCAGTTGATGTCACGTCGTCAAAGCATGTGTACATTTTTCAACACAATTTTCCGTGGAAATTTCCCCAAAAGACGTTGTCAGTATTGGCATCCTGTGGCATTTCTGACGAAACAAAGCAGTGATATATGGAGAACTTTGAACATGAAACAGGACAGTGTAATTTAATCAAAATTGAACCAAAGAGAGTGGTTTATTTTGGGGCAAGAAGTAAATGGAAATACTGTTAGAAAATAGGACTTCCGGGTCTTACACTGTCAGCGCCACATCGTGGCGTAGTTCTGCGGGTTCCTCATTGTATCACGATTCGTCATGTCTCAGCACATTTCTGTGCCACTTGCGACATCTAATGCCGAGCTCTATCACAAAATATGGACACTCTCGCCAGTGACATGTAGGCCTAGTGTAACCTTATTTAGAGAGTCATCTCGAACGCCTTCACGGCAACTGATAATAAGGCTGAAAGGGTAAATGTCGTCCTGGGTATATACAAAGATCACCCAGGATCTCAATCTTCACCCAGCATCGTAGTATGACACCTGGATTCGAGGTCACATGGCCGACTGAAGAATGTCGTGAACAGCCACACTCAACCAGGAGCCATGTTCCCGAAGCCATCGTTAGGTTAACTATGTCGTTAAAACTGGGAAAATGCATAGCGTAACGACATCGTTAACATAACGACGGCTTCGGGAACATGGGCCCAGTACCGCGGCGAGAGACCGCGACATTCCACGGGATTTCTAAATAGGACTCCTTACTAGGCACAGATTGCGGAAGCTGGGTGATGTTCGGCCACCGAAACTACACCCAGGGTATTGTTTTAGTGAAGACCGAGATCCTGGGTAATCTTTGTATATACCCAGGACGACATACCCTTTCAGCGATAATAAGCAAGAAGTCAATCCCCAGAATTCACGAATTTTCGACCCCAACCGGGGTCTTTTTCAAGTGGAACTTTACAATCTGAAACTCTAGAAAAGACTGAGCTGAAACCCGAATGTGGAACTGACCTGTGTAGACAGGATGAGTAAGCAATTGAGGAAAGAATAGTGTCCAAGTATGCCAAGCCCCACGGATGGTTGCTGGACCTAATTTAAGAGAGTGGATGTATACTTAAGGAAAGAATAGTGTCCAAGCCCCACAGATGGTTGCTGGACCTAATTAAGAGAGTGGATATAATTAAGGAGAAACTGATTTAGCTGAAAGAAAATGGTTTAATAAATATGACGTGTGTAATACATAACAAGCACAAAGCGAAAAGATGCACAAAAGTCAACACAAAGTAAGAGAATATAAAGGAAGTCAACTTCCAGATTTGTACAAGATTTGTAAAGTTCCACTTGAAAAAGACCCCGGTTGGGGTCAAAAATTCGTGAATTCTGGAGATTGACTTCTTACTTATTATCAATTATCATTTTGTGTGTCAATTTTGTGCTATTCTGTATCTTGCCTTCACGGCAACTGATTGCGAATTTAGTGAGTGATAGAATACTAGGTGTAATATGACAAGAATAGATTCTATTTTCATCTTGTTTACCAACCTGCGCAACAAAGGATCGCCGATTTAGATTTCTCTATATGATGGCGAAGGCCTCCATGCATTTGTCAGGGTTATGGAGCGATTTTCGGTTGTACCCATTTGGAGGCAGGGACCTAGACAGCTGAACTGCTCCTGATCATGACGCAGATACTGAATATGACGCAGATTCTGAACAATGAATATGACGCAGATACTGCACATGACGTAGATTCTGAACAATAATATGATGCAGGCTCTGAACATGACGCAGGCTCTGAACATGACGCAGATTCTGAACAATGAATATGACGCATATATTGTGTAGCAAAGTTTGTAATACATTTTGTACGCTTCAGGCAACCTTGGTCTGGGTTTCTCCGGTGGTTGCTTGGTTTTGGATCCAGGTTTGTTTACGCCTGGATACAAAACCTAGCTCCCTGGTCTATGTTGCCAGTTCCACCTGAGAGGTCCATCTGACAAGAGCTCCCTGTCGCTATCCAACGATTGTAACTACTTCGAATACGGCTTCAAATACAGAGAACTAAAAAGGTACATAAATCTCCTTATTATTGAAGGTGGACCTCATCCCCCCCCCCCACACACACACACTACATCTGGAGCAGGCGCACACACTTCTGTGACACCCTGTGTATCGCCACGGTACACAAACTACTGCAGACGCTGATCGTGAGATGCGATTTGTTACATTGGTGACAGCGGTGATCGGATAGAATTGACAGACAATTGGTCTTACATACGATAAATAGTTGCTAAAACTTTCTGTTAACATAGGCCTACTTCTGGTGCCTCAGAACGACATTTTAAGCTGTGAGATGTATTTGAATACGGCGAATTTTCAGCGTTCGTCGAGCGAGGCCGCCATGTTTGTTGCAGAGGGCAACAGCGTCACGCAGCCGTCGCAGGGGGCTGACGGAATGGCGGAAAGGTTCAGCCCGCCGGCGAGTGGCGATGCAAATGAGTCAAAAACGGCTTACTCGATAATGCGGAATCTCTATTCCGCGGAATAGCGGAATAAACCGCGTTCTCAGACAATGAATAAACAATACAGCTACAAAATACACAGCACTTATCCAGTGTCGGCCTGGATTCGAGGTTGAAAACTGGTGTCTCAGGGAGCATTCCATATTTTTACGTCCCACGTCTAGTTCCCAATCCTCTGTGTACCTCCGTTGCTAAGGTGAATCGGCTGGCGTATCCTAGATGCACAGCGTCAACACCACTGGTGATGACGTCATAACGTCGTGTCGTGTTTTGATATTGACGACGTCGTCAGTCAGCCTGCATTCTACAGTAGGCCTGCAGTAGTAAGTAGGCCGAGACATGG
>NMRB01000345.1:355668-391847 GCA_002633025.1 Notospermus geniculatus | reverse complement strand
ACACAGCTGATTTTGACAGATCAGTTTGGCTTAATAGCATGATGTCTTTTCTGACAAGTGAAATGTAGAAAGAGAAATGAATATTTTGACAAGAGGAGCGAGCGCTAAAAGCAAAGTAAAGAAAGGAATTGATTTCTCAGCCCTTCCAGGGAGCGAATGTTCAATGGGCATCCTAGCTACGATAGAGGGCAGCACACCGAAACTCGGTCCTATACAATGGACGGCTTTTGTGTGGGAAATTGATCAGGACCGAGTTGCCAGTTTCATTTTAATAGATTTAACCACTGGTGACACCTATTGAGGCAGTGAGCTAGGGTCCTCATTCCTACGCCTGAAAGAATTCAGCCTGAAGAAAATACTGTTCAAAATAAAATTGTTCTTGTACAGCAATCAGCACATGAGCCTAATTGCAATAGTGCGCAGAAAGCAGTAAATGAGCAGGAGGTTGCTCAGGAGCAGGAAATGAGTAACAGAAAAGAGTTAACTTATGAACAAAGTTTAGCTCACGAGCAACGACTAGCTCAAGAGCAGCAGCTGGCTCACGAACAACGACTCGCTCACGAGCAGAAGCTTGCTCACAAGCAACGACTCGCTCATGAGCAACAGCTTGCTCACGAGCAACGACTGGCTCATGAGCAGCGACTCGCTCACGAGCAACGACTTGCTCATGAGCAACGACTCGCTCATGAGCAACGACTTGCTCACGAGCAGCAGCTTACTCATGAGCAAGGGTTAGCTCACGAGCAAAGGCTTGCTCAAGAGCAACAGTTAACTCATGAGCAAATGAGCTCCCAGAAGCCAATCATTGAACAGAGCAAAGTTCAACAATTGCAAAGTGGTTATGGGTTGCCAGTTGGAACCACTCAGGTTAAGCAGGTACCTATGATTCCACTTCAGTTTAATGGGCTGCAAATTAAGGCAACTGACAACACACATGATGTAGTCATTGCTAAGGTGGATCCAAGAGAAGGGATGCAGTGTGGAAATTCTGCCCTTCATGACAAGGCAGACTTTGTCCCGTGTAATGGTCCCATTATGAAGTCACATGTTCAAACACTGAGCGTTCCAAACCAGGCTTACCACCTGATAAACAATGCACCAATTGATACAATGGATGCCAACCCAGTGCAAGTCAATGGATTGAATATGACATCAGCAGATGGTGGGAGCATGAATTACACAATGGTTCCACTGATGAATAACGGGAACATGGCAGAGGGAGTGGTGTTTCCCCCTCAAGAACCCAGTGTTAGCAATTGCTGGTTTGATGTTAATGCTCCATCTTTTCACCCTTCCCCACCAGCTGGTAGGACCTCAAGGTTCATCAACTACTCCCAAGTGCCCATCTTTAAGACCTGACTACTACAATGGTAGTACTGCTCTTGAAGATTATGTTGCGCATTTTGAGGCTGTAGCGGAACTCAACGGGTGAGATATGGACCTCAAAGGGAAATATCTAGCAACAAGTTTGAGAGGTGCAGCTCAGAGTGTGTTGGGCGACATTGATAAAGGAAAAACCCGTGACTATGAAATCCTCATGGCAGCTCTGGAGAGGAGGTTCGGTAATGATAACCAGGTGGACTTATTCAGAGCGCAACTAAAGAGCTTGAAAAGAAAGAAAGGTGAAACACTGGCGGAGTTGTCTCAGAGTGTTCGGAAACTGACACGCAAGGCTTATCCTGCTGTGAATAATGAGATGATTGAAGTCTTCAATCGGGATCAATTTATTGATGCGCTTACGAACAACAATCAGAGATGGTTTGTTAAGCAGTCAAGACCAAAGTCTCTCATTGAAGCTGAACGTACAGCAGTTGAGTTCGAAGCTTTTCAACAAGCGAGTGGAAAGTATGCCATCTACTCAAGTGAGGAACATTAGCCTTGCTAGTAGCAAATCGGACGTCCCAAAGAGTGGGAATGATGTACTCTTGAAATCCATTCAAGAACTTACAGCAGCTGAAGGGATTGCAGGAGATGTCGAAGCCCAAGGAGACAACATCACCTATTGAGAAGAAATCTAAATTTGAAAAGAAATCTCAACCTTAGAAGAACGGGAAGGCCTGTTTTGAATGTCATGAAGTGGGGCACTTCAAAAAAAGACTGTCCGAAGTTATCGGGAAACGTGAACAAGCCGGTCTGGAAGGCCGCAGGCCGGCAGGAAGAGAAGAAACAAGGCCAGTAAATGAAAGAGCTATGGGGACACACTTACTAGATTGCAATAGCCGTGGTCTTTATCTAACGGGGGATATAGAAGGTGTGTCCCAGGATATGCTCATTGATTCAGGGTCATCAGTAACCATTTTGAACA
The DNA here is from genome assembly GCA_002633025.1 of Notospermus geniculatus. Taxonomy (NCBI): domain Eukaryota; kingdom Metazoa; phylum Nemertea; class Pilidiophora; order Heteronemertea; family Lineidae; genus Notospermus; species Notospermus geniculatus. The sequence continues at coordinate 389,542 of NMRB01000345.1, read as the reverse complement.
GGAAGATATTTGATGTTTTGCCTGCTTAGCTGAGCGGAAGCCTGTTCTGGAGAATGTTACGAACAAGGCAACAGCTGCAAATGGAACACCCACTGACTGCTTTGGAAAGGGACAATTTAATATCAGGTTTAAGGATGAGGAAATGAGACATCCAATGTGGGTAGCAGATATTGAAGATGGAATCCTCCTGGGTCTTGATTTCCTGCAGAGGTACTGCCAGGAGAATTTCATGTCAGACAAAGTCGAATGTTCCAATCAGCAAGTCCAAAGCAGGTCAGGGAACTCGGACAACATCTGCAGGAGAGTGATCATCACTGAAAAGACAGTTATTCATCCACCTCGATGTGAGAAAGTGGTGACGGCCAGAATAACTTCCAGAAGCAAAAACTCACAGTTGGGCATGTTGATCCCTGCAGCAAATTTTATTGAGAGGAGTGGAACATTATTGATGAAAGGAGTTGTTGACACTTCATCAGGAACCACCCCCATTCGGCTTCTGAATCCTGGTGACGAACCTTTAACCATAGGGAGAAAGACACTTGCAGCCTGGGTTGAACCAGTGACAGGAATTGAGGATGTTGAAGAAGCAACAGCTCGTTCCATAAATGTAGATGAAGTTGTTCTAGGTTCATCTGCGGGTTCATCTGACTGCACGGTACCATCTTATCTCCAGGATCTGTTTGACAGAAGTAGTAATGGGCTGGATGAATACCAAAAATCTCAACTGGCAAGAGTACTCAATACATACAGTGACATCTTTGCCAAGGATGCGAATGATTTTGGTCGCACTGATTTGGCAAAACACAGTATTGATACTGGAGACGCAAAGCCAATTAAGCTGACGCAACGTAGGATTCCTTGGGGACAAAGAGAAGAAGGAGATCAACAGCTTAAAGCTGACGTGAACGAACAAAAAGCCCCCTTGCGACGAGAAAAGGAATTGCAAACGCCCTGCAAACGCCTCAAACGAAGGTTCAGAACATGATAGGCTCCACGATCCCAGGAGGGCGCCACATTATTTGTCTTCGAGCTGTCGAGGTGTCAACATCCTCTGGTGAGCTCCTGCTCAACATTTGAAAGAAAAAAAATTGAACCAGCTGGGAATCGAACCCGGCCGCGCCTTATCGTCTCTCTGTCCCACCATCTTCCCCATTCGGCCACCGAACTTGTTGAAAGACTTCCTATGTTTTCTCTTATTCGAAGTATTATTACTAAGTCGAAGGCCTACATCTATGACAAACACAAATCATGTCTCTGACAGCTGACTGTTTGGCCGAGTGGATAGAGTGGTGGATTACAAATCAGAAGGTCGACGGTTCGAATCCCGTCTAAATGACTTCATTTTTTTCTTTGATTAGTGCAGGAGGTATCTGGAGATGTTGACAGCTCTGTTGCCTGAAGGCAAATAAGGTGGCGCCCTCCTGGCGTCGTGGGTCTATCATGTTCTGACCCTTCGTTTCAGGTGTTTGCAGGGCGTTTGCAATTCTCTTTCTCGTCGCATGGGGGCTTTTTGTTCGTTCACGTCAGCTTTAAACTGATGTTAGAGCAAAAGATAATAGAACCATCATCAAGTCCTTGGTCTTCATGTTTAGTCCTGGTCAGAAAGAAGGATGGATCGCTGAGGCTCTGCGTGGATTATCGTAAAGTGAACGCAGTTACCAAGCGAGACTCATATCCGCTTCCTAGGATTGACGAATCTTTAAGCTACGTCTACACGAGAGACTGATTTGTCTCGGGTCAACTTTGTCTCGAGACAAAATAACCCGAGACAAGTAACGGAGCGTCTACACGGATGCATGACGTGACGGTGTTTTTCAACACTACGCGCCATGTGACGTCCATTCCATTACGTCATCCATGCCGTATTTATCAATGCACATATTGATAAATACGGAACCAATATAGGCCTTTGTCCCGAGACAGACAGGCGAGCGCGTCTACACGACAACTGTCTCGAGACAAAGCCCCGTAGGCTACGGTTAACTGGAGCTAAAATGCTCCGTGTACACGTAGCTATAGATGCCCTTTCAGGAAGCAAGTTCTTCTCAACATTCGATCTTAGAGTGGTTATTTTCAATGTGAGATGGCCAGTTTAGCTGACAAAGAGAAGACAGCATTCACGGTACCAGGATCGGGACTGTTTCACTTCAATGTGCTGCCATTTGGCTTACTGTATTTTGCGTAATATTACGCCGATTTAGCGTAATATTGCGCCAAGGGAGAATTCATTATTTTGCTAGCATAGAAAGTAGTTCTTGAAAACTCGCACAGTGATCCCATAACTCACAGAGTTATCCGCGACCACGTGGCTCACGAAGTGAGCAACGTTACAGGCCTCAATGGTAGGCCTATGATTACTTGTGTCTGTAAATAAAGGAAAATGTAGGCCTAAATTAAAAAGAAATTAAGAAAGGAACAAACTGTAGGCCTAGGCCTTGGCTGTTCCATGAGCTCGAATTTGGGACTCAAAACAAACTTCCGATTCAGCAACAGCTTAGGACCTTAGGCCTACGTCCGGATTGTACGCTTACCGGATCGCGCTACCGGATCAGCCCTCCTCGGCGTCAAGGCCGAAAATGGGCAGAGGCGTCACGTATTTAGGAAAAACAACGTAGGCCTAAGCTCCTACCGATAGACCTACTGAGATTCACCTGTCAATGTCAGCTATCTTACCCCCTGTGGTTCTTGCAACAAAACTGCCGAAGAGAGTTCTCACTTAGGGCGATCGCCACATTTTGCCTTGACACCCCAAGATCTACGGTCCCACCAAGTGTGGCCGAATCGGTAGATGTCGTCCTGGGTAACCCTAAAGTTTACCCAGGACCAACCTGGGTAACCCTAAAAGTTACCCAGGACGATCCTGGGTAAACTTTAGTGTACTAAAGTTTACCCAGTTTGAAATTCTCGCACTTTTACACCTGCGGTCGAGGCTTTTGAAAACGGCACTTACTCATACATCAGTGAACGAAATCCATCAAATCGGCAAAAATGACAGCTGATAACGTCACTCGTGTTGCTGCGGAGGATTTGCAGATGTATTTGTATTCGATCGCATCTTATAGGGACGGTTAGTTCACATCTAAAGGTCGAGAAATCAAAAAGAAACTGGTGAAGTTCGTGGAAGGAAAATACCAACTGTTTAAAGGAGTAAACGTGACGTGGCTAGTTCGGGATGAACTTATATGCACCGGCGCGGGAAATTGCCAGCGGCGCTGTGGAGGTATGGGCACCTGTATCGCGCGAATTTCAAACTGGGTAAATTTTAGTACACTAAAGTTTACCCAGGATCGTCCTGGGTAACTTTTAGGGTTACCCAGGTTGGTCCTGGGTAAACTTTAGGGTTACCCAGGACGACATCTACCGATTCGGCCCAAGTGTGTTGAGCACCGCCCCCAAAAACACACTCTGCATAAATTCTCTGCCGGTATCACTACCGGTATTACATAGGCCTACCTCTTATGCCTCCCGCTCCATGCATCATCGATCGATGGGGCTGTGCGATTTATAGGCCTATCCATAATATATACGCATGACGTCATGACGCTACCTGTAGAAACAAACATAGGCTTATTCGCCCGGCAGCACTCGGAAAAATTAAAAGCCCCACTCACAGCAGACGTCGTCATAAGAAATCAATATTACTCAACGACGCATAAGAGCGGACGACGTCATCACGACACTGCACGTGGCGAGTGGGGCTTTTACTTTTTCGGGTTTTCCCGGCGATGTTTCACTTTTGCCACTTGTTTCAGGATTGCCTCGTCAAAGTCAGTATTACCGCATTCACATCAATTTTCGTCTGTTTTGGAGGTGGGTACATGCTATACAAACAAAATAAGGATTACCTAGGTGGGCAGCTGATACTGTACCTTCAACAAAGGTGGTTTATCAAGGCAATTTTGCATCGAATCGAGAAAAATATGCTCGAATTTACAGATATTAGCAATAGTGAACACTCCCTCAGCGGAACTAACTGACCTCGTCCCCGAGGTGCCGCACATGCATTGGGTGTATGTTTCTGCATAGGCATCGAAAAAGGTACCATGTTTCCCGGTTTTCCCCACAGCATTACGCCAGGCGTAATGATTACGCAAAATACAGTAAGCCCTGCCATTTGGTCTGTCTAATGCCCCTGCAACATTTGAGCGCTTGATGGAGCTGGTGTTAAAGGGTCTTCCTTGGGAAGTTTGCTTGCTATATTTGGATGACATCATATCACACGCTCCAGATTTTGACAAAGCTCTAGAGAGGATAACTGAAGTTTTCAAGCGCATCAGGAAGGCTGGCCTGAAATTGAATGCCAAGAAATGTCTGCTCTTCCAGAGGTTGGTGGATTATCTTGGACAACGCGTTAGTGAGGAGGGAATCAGCACGGATCCAGGAAAAGTGGTGGCAGTGGTCAATTGGCCGACACCAAAGAACCAGTCTGAAGTTAGATCCTTTGTTGGCTTAGCATCCTATTATCGCAAGTTCATCAAGAACTTTGCCAGCCTTGCCAAGCCGCTACACAGACTGACAGAGAAGAACACCAAGTTTGAATGGAATGAGGAGGCCAAAGTGTCTTTTCAAAATTTGAAAGTAGCACTTACCTCCAGTCCTGTCTTGGCCAATCCGCGGAGGGGAGATCCCTTTATAGTAGACACGGATGCTTCAAATTTTGCCATTGGTGGTGTCCTTTCCCAGATCCAGGAGGGTGAAGAGCAGGTTCTTGGATATTTCAGCCGTGCTTTGTCCTAGACGGAAAGACAATACTGCGTAACTAGAAAGGAACTCTTAGGAGTCGTAGCTAGACAGTAAAACATTTCCATCACTATCTCTATGGACGGCCGTTCAAAATCAGGACAGACCACAGTGCGCTGAGGTGGTTGATGAATTTTAGGAATCCTGAGGGTCAGACAGCGAGACGGATCGAACGTCTTTCCCAATATGACATTCTGATAGAACACCGTGATGGTTTGAAGCACCAGAATGCTGAAAGTTTGTCAAGAAGGCCTCTACAGTGTGAGAATTGCAAGCAATGTAAAAGGATTGAGAATGCTGCGAGAAAGGAAGAGGATGAGCAGAACTGTGGTTGTGTGGAACAGCCAGTTTCGTCCTCGAAGACAGTGGAATCAGAGACGGATGGCCCACAGACATCTCAACTGGAGAAAGGGAGTCGGAAGAATGCTGCAAGAGGAGAAGAGGATGAGCAAACCTGTGGTCGTGTGGAACGGCCAGTCTCGTCATTGACGACAGTGGAGCCAGAGACGGACCCACAGATGTCTGAGCTGGAAAAAGGGAGTCAGAATTTCAAGGAGGGTGCAGGGTACAATGGAGAATCCGAACGTTAGTGTAAGCAAGGAGCAGCTTGTAGTGATTAGAGAGGTTAGGGATGAGGAAAATGAAGTAGAGTCAACAAATGTGACAGGGACAGCAGAGTATAGCTGGCCTAAGGACAATGCGGAGATGAGGAAGGAACAGTTGAAGGATAAAGACATCGCAAAGATTATCCAGTGGAAGGATCGCGGAGCTGGAGTTAGGCCAGATTGGTCAGAAATTTCTCTGAAAGTCCGGGACTAAAGTCATATTGGAATAACTGGGACGCCCTGGAGATGACTGATGGGATTCTGGCAAGGCGGTGGGAGTCGGATAAAGGAGACTCCAGTAAGTACTTGACAGTTGTTCCTCCACAGCTACGAGATATTGTCCGGAAGGAGCTTCACAGTGAGATCACTGCTGGTCACTTTGGGATTAGACGGACACTTGCTAGAGTCAAGGAGAGATTCTTCTGGGCAGGCATGCGCCGTGATGTTGAGATCTGGTGCAAGTCGTGTCTGGAGTGTCAGCAGAGAAAAGGACCTACAAAGAAAAGCAGACCTCCTATGAAACAGTTTTTGGTTGGTGCACCAAGCGAAAGAGTTGCCTATGACATTTGCGGGTCTCTTCCGGAAACTGACAGGCATAATAGATACATATTGGTTGTAGTCGATTGCTTTACGAAATGGGTGGAAGCGTACCCTATGGTTGACCAAGAGGTTATAACTGTGGCAGATAACTTAGTGGATCAATTTATGGCCAGATTTGGTGTGCCTGATTTGAGTCATTCTGATCAGGGCTCAAACTTTGAGTCGGCAGTTTGGAAGGGAGTTTGTAAACGATTGGGCTGTGAAAAAACCAGGACAACTCCCCGTCACCCTGAGTCAGATGGTATGGTAGAGAGGCACATGAAAACAATAGGAAACCTATTGTCCATGTACGTCAGTGAGAATCAGCTGGATTGGGATGTGCATCTCCCCCTGTTGATCATGGCGTACAACTCGTCCATACATGAATCCACTGGTAAACACCTGCTATGATGACATTTGGTCATGAACTTTGCCTGCCAGCCGATATTCTTTTTGGCACCAACCATCCAGGACAACCGAAATGTACTCCTTCAGTGTACCTATAGAGACACTGCTGGAAAAATTAGAAAAAGTCCATGAAATCGCCAGAGAAAACCTTCAGATGGCTTCCAACAAGCAAAAGAAATACTATGATAGGCGGGCTGCTATCAAACCGTTTAAGGAAGGCGATTTGGTACTGTTTAATGATATTCAGCAGAAGAAGGGCAAATGCAATAAACTTGTAAGACCGTGGAGGGAACCTTTCAGAGTGATGAAGAAACTTGGATCTTGTTTACAGGATTCAGTCCAGCCCAAAAGCAAAATCTAAAGTTATTCACTACAACCGTTTGAAGCCATTTGAAGGTCCTGTCCCTGATGATATGAAATGGACTATCACTCCAGAAAAGCAGCCAACTTCTGTCTGTAGTTCTAGTAGTGCATGTACTTCCGTTGGGTCGAGTCTAGAAGATAAAGAGTGAAAACATTAGACACAGCAAAAGAAAACCAAAGCCGGTAGTGAAGTTGTCTCTGTAAAATGAGTTAGTAACGCCTTCTTACTACTCTTTGCAGATGCAGTCAAGTGTTAAGAGTGCGACCCAGACCTACTCCTGCCAGCAATGCTCCTATTCAACTTCAAGGAAGACCAGGGGCCGCGCTGCCGCTCGCCATTTGCGCCAAAACGAAAATAAAATAAGCTTGGCGAAACTAAAACAAAGTAAGGCTCAAAATTTGGCGAAAGAGAAAAAAAATCGTCAAGTAGCAAATATTGTGATTAGTTTTGGCGAGGGTGGTCTAATTCCAAACTCTAGGAAGTTATCGGTACTCTGAAAGTTGAAAAATACGCCCGCATGTGCTTCCGACTCGGCGGGAAAACAGTAGCGTATCGCGCAACTCATTATCATAATATCGATCGGTGATCTCGTGTCGTTGCACAGTACGCGTTGGATTGTCCAGCTGAGTACAATGGCTGCAAAGCGTGGCCCACTGGACGATCTTTAGGGCGGTTCCAAGTCGAAAAAGAGAGCTGTTGAGGGGGAATCTGGGGTGACCGAAGACACTGCAACCTCGCCTGAAGTCCCCTAAACTTCAGTTGAAAAGCCCACGGCCCCCACAGCGCGTTCGGAGACGAGAAATGTGCGGTCAAGTTGGTTTTCCAAATTCCCGTGGCTCAAACTGACAGAAGGTCGTTTTTTCTGTAAATTATGCCTCAAGCACGGGAAGCCAAATGGCGTTTCACGGTCGGCAAACTCTGTGAGAAACCAAAGATCGATGACTTTTCAAAGCATGGCAAGTCAGCTGACCATAGAACAGTCGAGACGATCGCTCTATAGCGCAATGTGCCGAAATCGCTCTATACCGCGACCACGTATCCCACAATGCAATGCGGAGGACTTAAGTGCCCCACGGTCATGATCAAGTGCCTTCTACGTCATATTTCTCCGATTTTTCTGAATTTCTGGACTAATGTACAGGTATGAATGACAATTTTATTCATGTACCATCAAGTAATAAATCAAAACATAAGCCGCATTCCTGGGAAATGCATCTATCTAGCGGTTAAATTCTGGTGGTCCAGCCGATATCGTGCTATACAGCAATTTCGCTCACTGCTCATTGTGGTTGGTGGTAAAAGTGGTACCCGGAATTTGCTTTACAGGTGGAACGATGTGCAACCATGGCAACAGCTAGGACACTTGTGATTGGTTAATAATGTTGGCTAGAAAAGGGAGCTTCATTTCAAGACCGATTTTAGGGTAATTTTGGGGTGCTGGAAAAGGGAGCTTCATTTCAAGACCGATTTTAGGGTAATTTTGGGGTGCTGATTTCAAAAATGCACTTTTCTGCCGAAAATGTTTGCTCATTAAGGAGATATTGGTACCTTTTTTGTGGCCTAAGGCCGGTTTCACACTGCGAGCGAAATGGCGAAGCGAAGCGATTTAGTGAAAACATCTGGGAGCATGACAATGGCATGTAACGCTACAGGACAATTGAAATTCGCTTCGCTCCGCCATTTCGCTCGCAGTGTGAAACCGGCCTAAGGGACTTAAAAGGGGCCGAAAAATTGATGTCATCAGAATTTGGAAAAATTGGGCACACTGTCACAATCACATGGGAGCCATCTTTGATTTTTCATTTTCATTTCAGTGTTGCGTGTACGTAGTTAATCCTGATGGCAACCAACAAGGACACAGAAACTGATGATTGCTTTGATGCAAACGCATCTTTATCTCATCGTGAGCGACTGCAGGGGCTGTGCAGATTTTGTGCAGGAGAGGTCGGTGAACAAAAAACTGACAAGTTGAAATATGCAGCTGAATTAAAAAGTGCTTTTGATGTGGATGTGAGTGGTGACTCTGAAGATATTCATCCATTGTATCTCTGTGACACTCATCGCAGACTATTGTACAGATTCCAGGTGAAGGGTATAGGCCGTGAAGGTGGAACAACTTCAAATGACCTTCCACACAAATTTGTTCCCCATGATGATGAACTCTGCGAAATTTGTGATGTTAAACTTTCAAATGTTGTTAAATCAATAACATCACTGACTCTTTCGGAGAGGCATGCTGTCTTAAAGCGAATGGTGGACGATAGTGAACAAACACAGTTAGAGCATCTTGCTTGGACGATTGGTCAAACACAAAATGCTGCTCTCTTGGAAGAGCTGCATAATCTCTCCGGCTGTTACCAAAATCTGGACTACCTCAACAAACTTGATGTGTGCGAGTATGTGAGCAGTCGGAATGCTGTGGTTTCATCTTTCATTCGTGGTGCATGAGGATTTGACAGACAGTTGTCCTCACTAAATTCACGTTATGTGTACTTGCTTGGTAAAACTATTGAAGGTTTGTACAAACTGAGGAGTCCACACACAATTTGCCCCTTGTCCTTTTTAGAAAATCTATGTGTCTATGTTGAGACTGGGTGCAAGCTGGCTGTTAATTTGATTGGCTCTTCTTCACCAGCTGGACAGTATGATTCAATTACGAACTGGTTGAGACTGCAGACTACAGAGCCCATCCCTTGTCCAACAGGAGACATTGGGTCAGTTTTTGAAAACAACCAGGTTATCGGGAAAACGTACAACATCAGGCCAGGTCAGAAGGTAACACCATCAGTAATAACAAATCGTTTGTGGATTAGACTAGGAGACAATTCACTCCAGACTGTCCCCATCTATTCGCCAGCCAATTGCGATTTCACTAACTTGAAGGCCAAGATTACAGAGGTAAAAGACTGCAACGTTAAATATTTTGAGGAACTGAGGGATGTCCATTATCAGCAGTTGTATGGATTCATCGAAGCAGCAATAGAACAGGTTGTGTCAGAACAAGAAATGAAGGATGGACAGTTGACAGATGACATTGATGTACTTGTTAAACAAATGGAAGACGGTGAATGGAAGATGTGTTTGAATTGCAAAGACAATGGCATTGAGTTGAAGTACAAAAAAACCAAACGAATTTGTGATATTTGTAAGGAGAAATTAACTTTAGATAAGCATGAAATGGAGTGGTGTAGGTCTGAAGAACAGCCACCCATAGCCAAAGTTAGGCGTTGGAAGGACAGGCAGGACGAAAACAGAAAGCATGGAAGGGTTGACCAAGGGGCTATTGTTGAAAACAGTTTTGAGAGGTATTCCCACATCCCAACAGGTCACCCACAAGAATGCCCTCTGATCAAGGTTGGGGAACCAATATTCCTCAACCCAAACAGTTACGAAACACTGACATCTGTCTTGCGTCAAATAGGTGTTGAGGCTGGAGTGTCACGGTATAATGGTACACTCCGTCACTGGGTAGTTGTGTGTTGCGATGGTCTGTCCTTCAATCTTTGTCTGAAAATCATTGATGAAACTCGAGTTTGTACTCTCTGCAGTACAAGTCACTTCGGCCTTGATGCCATGAAAAGGCACTTCACAACTTCTCATCCTCAAGAAAAGATGTCATTTTACAAGGAATTTGACTGGGTACTTTTGAAACTCGGTGGGGGCCACCTGGAGATGAATGCAGTAAAATCATTCTTTGAGTTAAACTGGGTTCCATTCCTTGGGGATCTCTGTAAAATAATGGGATTCAGGAGTGAATTTGCACAGGAATGTGCCAGACTATGCAGAGATCATCATAAGGCATGGACACTGCTCTTGATCTTTCATTTGGGGACCCTACAAGAGCTGGTATTGGAATATGTTCGAAAAAGCTTATCTGAGGAGTTCGAAGATATGTACTATGAAGGGGAAAAGCACCCATCTGCTCATGGATTCCTCTGGTACACTAAAAAGAACACAAGTAGGAATTTCACCTATATGCTAGGACAGGTATCCCAATTCTCTCAGGCAATTGTTGACCTTAGAATGGGTATGCGACGTAACAACTGTAACGTTGTACTGTCAGCCCTATACAATTTGAAGGAGTTGTTTCATGGAAGGAACCACCCAATATATCAAAGAATAGAAGTTCATCAGCAGCTTCTGTATTACTGTTGCCCTTCTGAAGTAAGGGAAATGCTAGCGAAATACATGACCATCAGTCGTTCTGGGGATGAGTCTCGAGGGGAGGACTGGGACTTTGTCCTTGAGAACTACAATAAGATTGTGAAATCATGGGTGCCTAAAGGAGTACCAACAATGGACGTCTGGAGAATCATCACCCGCAATGCTGACAAACTACAGGACCTGAAAAAGTCTGTGTTCACAGCACATGGGATAGACACAACTGGTCAACAAGGGTACAGGCAGAGAAATATAGCTGCGGCAATTGCAGCCTGGCGAACCTTACTCCGTAGAGGAAAGCATTTGTCTGGTACATCCTTTTGTGGAGTGTCAGGTGAACCTCTGGACCCAGGCTTACTGGACTTCCAGCAACAGGCAACCCAAAGACGATGCCAGTTCATCCAGGAGGCATTCCTGGGGATGACAGATGATGAAAACGTCCCGGTATTGCCAGTCTTCATCACCCCAGATGAAAGGGCTTTGTATTCAAGTAACGGGCACCAATCAAAAGATGGTATACGCTCAGGGATCAAGACCCTGATCGAGTCACTGAATGACGATGTAAAAGCCTACTTCAGTGAAAGACTGGACAATGATGTTCCTGACACTATGAAAGCTTTACTCAACTTTCAGAATGAGCTTAAAGACTTCATTGGGGACATTGATGAAATAGAGGCCGAATTGGACACTCACCCTTAGGTTGATTGTGATGGTTATTGGTGCCATTGGTGGGTTGGTTCCTTCCATGAAACAACTGTTGAACATACCCCTACATGCTCAACACATGACAGGAGACAACAGACATGATGACAGATGACTATTGTTTGCAAATATTTAAAACAATTTATTGTAACCTTGAACAGCAAAGTACATGCAGAGTGGCCCAGAAAAAAATGCAACTGCATACTCCCAACATCCAGGGACCTGTCCTTAATACAGAGGTGTCCTCCTAACAGAGGTGTCTGTTACAGGGTTTCCGCCAGGAAATATTGCGAGGGGGCACTGAAGGAGCCTAGGCCCGCAAAGCGGGCCCGGGGGGGGAGCTTGAGGGGGGGTGTCCCCCTGGACTAAAAATTTTTTGCGATTTTGAACCTTATGCCAGTATTTGCACATCACACTTGGTGAAAAACTGGAACTTTAAGTCACTACTGTGCAAAGTTGAGGGGGGCTCAGCCCCCCTTGATGAACTTGAGGAGGGGCCTGAGCCCCCCGCCCCCCCCCCCCTCTGGCGGAAACCCTGCGTTAAGGGAGGTTCTACTGTATGCAGTGGTGTTTTTTCTGGGCCACCCTGTATAAAACAAATTCTGTGGCGCCATGCATGATCCAGATGGCCGATAACCCGGAGTTTACAATCCCTATCAGGGTTAGGTAGGGCTCATGCATGGCACCACATAATTTAACCCTGATAAATTGATACAAAAATAACTCTGTAACTTGTAAGGGAGCATCCATTAAGCATGTGTACATACATGTACGCATATACAGGGACCCCCGTACGCACATTTTAATGTGCATTAGCACCTTGACCCCCTCCCCCTCAGTGCATATGCAGTTAATGGATGCTCCCAAACACCAACAGTTTCAAAACTTTTCTATGTTTCTGTCATGGAATAAACAAACATAATTTACAAAGAAATCTGATTGTCACGAATACTTGACTTTACCCCAATAGGCAAGAGTTAGGCCTATGTCTTCGCACATTCACGCATCTAATAATTGGGGAGCCAGCCCACTTTTATTTACACTTTTGAGAACGAAAGGTTTGATGGTCTCATTCTACCAGCAGTAAGTGGGGAATCAATAAAACCCGTTTCTTAAGCATGACATTCCTGGGCTTTAGGTTCTGGGGGGTCACTAACCCCCCAAAAAAGTGACAGTCATTTACACTTTTGAGAACAACAATGATATTCACACCAAGTGGCCCCTACATATCAGTGGTTAGAAACACGCAACTTAAGAAAAATATAATTCTGGGGTTTGGACTTAAGAAGGGCCCCAATAAGGGTCCAATAAGGGTCTCAATTACACTTTTGAGAACAAACTTGAAATTTGCACAAAAATATTCCCTTACATCGGTTATCACAAAAATGTAACTTAAGAAAAATTATTCCCTGGCATTTCAGCTTAAGAAGGGGTCAAATGGCCAAAAAAGGGTCTGAAAGGCCCAAAAATGTGTACCATTTACACTTTTGAGAACAACACTAATATTCACATGGATGGACCCTTGCATATTGCTAGTTTAAAATATCCAACTTAAGAAAAAATATTTTAAGGGGTTTTCGCTTAAGAAGGGTCCCAAGAGGCTCAAAAAAGGGGTTGCAATTACACTTTTGAGAACAAAGCTGTAACCGACACAGAAATATCCCACGACGTCACTCGTCACAAAAATGTAACTCAAGAAAAAATAATCCCTGGCGTTTCAGCTTAAGAAAGGGTCAAGAAAATGATGCCAAGAAATGAAGCAGTTGTACCAAAGACATTCGAATCAGGAAAAACCAAGCAGTGACGTCGTGTCATGACGTCGTTCATGCATTGACTGTCGCGTCATGACGTCATTGATGATGTTGATGCACTGACGGTCACGTCACGAGAGACGAAGGACGACTAAGCAGGAGAAAAGTAAATTACATGTATAAACATTTTATTAAGTAACAGTATAATGACATGCATGCTGGTGTTGTGGAAACAGGCATTTAAAGCTAAAAGGCGCCTCTCCACGTGCGAGTTTTCTTGCGCAAGTTGGCTCTCTATGGGCAATTCAACTGCCAGCAGTGGCAGTTGTTTCGTTCATTGGTCCCAGCGTAAGCCGTGAGGTACAAATAATGGTGAGTTGCCCATTGCATTGTGAGCCAACTTGCGGAAGAAAACCGTTACGTGGAGAGGCCACTGAAGACACATAGGCCTACTACTACTAGATAGGGTTCCTGCTCCAGTGCGGCGATGCGATGCGTTCAATATTTTACCGCAGCGTTTTATCAAAATAAACCAGGGCCCGTTTGCACAAAACTCACGATAGCGCTAAACTTGGTGTTAAATGACGTAAAAAAACATTGTCTTTTTATGTCATCTAACATAAAATTAGCGCTAACACCATGTTAGCGCTAACATGAGTTTTGTGCAACCCAGCCCTGGGAATACATTTCACATAACACATACAAGTCTCGGGACTTTCTATCCGCAGAAAAGCCGGCTGAAGTTACAGGCCTATTACGTTCTGCTTCTTTCTATAAACGAATTTACAATACATGAGGTAGACCTAAACGTACCCCCACCATATATTCTAAAGATTACATTATAAATTAACAATTTATTTATTTGCAAGAAATTTGATTCCAATATTCTCAATGCACAATAGTGAAAACTCATTACGTGTTTTGCCGAAGGTGCATGAGTCGGAGGGTGAACTTTGGGCCTAATTGTCTCACCCAGAAAATGAAAATTATACCGGTAGGCCTACCTGTCAATCTGATGTGAAAAAAATGATGAAACATGTTCGTATACTGGTTCGTATACTTGTTCTGTTAAGACAAAATGACTGATATTCATAAAAGGTAGCAAATGCTTTTACTTCCAGTTTTGTAGTACATTTACATTGGACATCGCTTTTGCAAATCTTATGTAAAAGCACTTGCTAACTTCTATGAATACCAGCCATTGTAGACTGCAAGATATGTGGCGCCATGTGGAAATTTGTTTACCAGAATTATTTGAAACGGTTTCAAAACATAAATGTAAGAACTTATTTTGACTTATTTCATCCAATAAAAGTACATGTAATAGGCCTACACAAAACCATGGAATTAGTTTTTTTCACATTATGGTTTTAAAACAAATAATTTTGTTTTCAAAACAATGGATTTGTCTAAAATTATTGGAATGAAACCATGTTCAGTATGAATTCTGGTTTGAATAATAATTTCACGGTTTTATTTATAACTTTATTGTATGAAATAAGTCAAAATACATACATTTATGGTTTGAAACCATGACATTATTTCCAAATAATTTTTGGCAACAATTAAATTCCCACATGGCGCCTCATAGCAAGATCGGTCCCAGTACGAAAGAGATTTCGCGAAAGTACTGATTCCTGCATCCAATAACATGTTTGTTTCATGGAAAAAAGGTCATCGTTAGCTGAGAGTATTCAATATCCATTTGACGTCTTTTCTCTGGCGACCTGTAAACTTTGATCCAATGGAATGTCTTATTTGGAGTTTAGGAAATTGATATTTGGATTTCCTAAGGACCTTCAATCACACGCACCTCTTGAATAACTGTTGCACATGGCGAACAATTGGGAAGCGACCACAAATTGTCGACAGGCATGAAAAATGGCGAAGGGGAATTGATAATCAATTTTGATTTTAGCTGTCCCGGGGGGACATTAAAACGGGACTCAGAAATTTGTGACTGCGAATGCCAGGTCGAGTAGAATCATGGTTATAAGGGGAGGCATTCTGAGTCATTTCACCGGGATGTCAGTTTCATTTTGATACATTTTCACGAGTAGTGATCTGTGACACCTGTTGAGGAAGTTGGTTAGGGTCCCAAATCAACATAGCCCCAAACACGGAATTACTTTGAATGGCGAGAAATTTAGTCTCATAAATATGTTTTCTCGTCAAGAAACATTCAGATGGATTGTACACTTGTTAAACACTGATGTCCCCATGTCCGGGTCCCCATGTAGCACACATGCATGTACAATCATGGACATTAGTTTATCTACACCTAATACTTTGAATATTTCAAATACTACTGGGCCAATTTTAACACAGTTTGTTCCACATGAAAATATATCTTGTTGGCCATATTTCTGCATCAAAATTTTGGAAATTTGAAAATATCGCAATTATGTAATAGCTCATCAGAAAAAAACACCAAAAATCAAACTTGTTATTACGTAATATTTTTGTGATTTTTGTTGCAGACGTGATAGAGTGGAACTTTCTAAGGATTTTGGGCTTTGTTTCATCAAAATATGTTGAGTGGTTGCTGAGATATTTGAGATTATCAAAATTTTGATAATTTGAGATTTTCGTGTTTTGTAGGAAATTTTGGTGCCATTAGAAAAAGGTAACCTCAGAATATGGATTTACAAAATTTTGGAACTTTTTGCCTTAACTGGGCAGAAATATTGCGTATTTTTCAAAGTATCAAAATGTTGATATTTTGAAAAACATGCTTAACTTCTAACCAGTTTCGGCTAAACGTTCCAAAACTTCATACTTCTTGGTTTTTAGGTGAGCTCTTTCTACTGATATCAAAATTTTGTGAAAAATTGAAAAATCTCAAATTATCGAAATTTTGATAATCTCAAATATCTCAGCAACCACTCAACAGATTTTGATGAAACAAAGTCCATGATCCTTAGAAGGTTCTACTCTATCAAAACTGCAACAAAAGTCACAAAAATATTACATAATAAAAATGTTGATTTTGATGATTTTTTCTGATGAGCTATTACGTAATTACGATATTTCCAAATTTCCGAAATTTTGATGCAGAAATATGACCAATAAAATGTACTTCCATATGGAACAAACCGTGTTAAAATTGGCCCGGAAGTATTTGAAATATTCAAAGTATCAGGTGTAGATAAACTAATGTCCATGACTGTACATATGCAAGTACCGTATCAGTCACTATTCATATTCAGAGATATTCATTCTCCTGTTGAGAACAAAGCCTTTAGGAACTCCTCACGTTGAGGAGCATTCTAACATATGGGCCTTCGTATGAGAGTGTACGCAGAGGCGCGAGGCCAAAGCCCTGGTAATGGTATCACAGTGGGTTTTAACCATAAAGAAGTCAGAAAAAAATTCTAATGGCATGAAAGGAATGGGATGTAATCCAGAACATGGCCTAGAATACATGAAAACCAGAAAAAATCTGCCCGTTGGGAAATTTTTGTGAAATATGTGTTTTTCAAAATCATATACATTTTCCTGTACATTTATATATATTTTAACAGATGAATATCAAAACCACAAAATTGGGTAGTTTGTGCCATAAAATTCAATACTAGTATTAGGTCCTAAGTCCAATAGTAATGAGTTAAAACAACCCCAGTAACAATTTGATATTTTATCAGCTGGAATTTATTACGGTTATTTCCACCTAGTGCTCCATGGAGAACCCTGTAAAAGTGAAATCGACTGCAAAGTGTCCTGAAAATGGAAACTACGGGAAGGAATTTGTCGTATACTTTGTAATGTACATACATAAATGTTCAGGAAAATGTACATGAATTTGAAAAACACATATTTCACAAAAATTTCCCAACAGATTTTTTTCTGGTTTTCATTTGTGAATTCTAGGCCATGTTGTGGAGTATATCCCATTGGTTTCATGCCATTGGATTTTTTTCGGACTTCTTATAGTTAAAACTCACTGTGATGGGAGGGTGACCAAGGTACATACATAATTGTTTCAAGGTCAAAACATTACAGCTGCAGCTTCTGTGATTGACAAATACATGTACGAGCCTCATTTAGTTGTCGGCATTGTCAGTTTGGTTGTCTTCGTCACTGTCATAGTCGTTGTCGTCACTGTCACAATCCGGGTCAGCAGGTATTTTGGTGTCATCTTCATCATCATCGCTGAAATCACCGGGATTCGGAAGAACTCGGTCTGGCATCTGGGGGCCGGTGAACCACACAATTTGATAAGAGTTGTCCACAAGTTCCCATCCCTGTTGAGGGTTTTTGGGGACAGTGTTGCCGCAGGCTGCATGCCAAGTCATTGCGACAAAGTTGCTTCGATGTATCTTCTGTTGTATGACAGTCTCACAAGGTGGAATGCTGCTTGCATCTACGCCTTTGAGTTTTGAAAATGGCAGCTTCCCTTTCTTGGGTCCAAATGATTTTTCAAATGCCATAAACCTGTGTTTGTTCAGCTGCATTGTGGTCTTCTTTGCACCATACAATTTGGCAGTGTACTCTTTGATGATGTTACAATTTCCTTCGTCTACCTGGCCAACTGCCAACGCAGAGAAAGCATCCAAGAATGAATCACTCTCTTCTGCAATCTTCAGTGGTCGTTTTTTTCCTTTCCTGATGAAGAATGACGTGTAATCACATCCTGTAAATGCGTGGAACCCTGGTAGGGCTTTGCAGAGACTTGGTCCAATCTTGTTTGCAATGGCTGAGATGTTAATGTATCGTCTGGTACCCTTGCCAGTGGTTCCAACGTCCATCCATACGACTGTATTTATGAGGTGAGAATGGTGTAGAAGTATCACAGCTACATCGGTATCGGTGGCCCTGATAACTATGTCTCCTGTAGTTTGGTTGGTGGAAACTGCATCGATGGCATGAAAGCATACTCGTGTATCAGCCTCTGGATGATTGCATTCCAAGCGAGGAACAGGTGTTACAGCAACCATGCCATTGACTCCACAGATCTTCAAGCATTCTGTGTCAAAGCCGACGTACAACTCCCTTCCATCCAATATAGGTGAGTGCCAGGGTTGAGCCCAGTCTTTGGCCAAAAAGCGGGGCAGCTGTTGCTTGAAAGATGTTGATTTTAATGCTTGCTCAAGATTTCGGGGACGAATCTGTTCTGGTCCTATGATGTGATATATTGTATCTTCAGCCCCACGCCGTTCACGTTCATGGACCTTTATTGAGGGTTCCTCGTATGTATCAAAGAGGATGTCTACCCGTGTTGAGGGAGCTGAGAGGACTGAGTGAAGGAAATAGCGTGAAAGGCCGCCATACGTCGGAGGTAGATTTGGTGGAAGGCAGTGGAGAAGGAAGTTGCCGTCAATTATAGTAGCCTTCACTTTTGCTGGCGAACCGTGCACTGCTACCCTGCTCTCCAGGACTGAAAAGAGATCACTCTTGTTTCCGTGGGCCATTGTAACAAGGGTGCCATCTGTTCTGCACATTGTAAGAGGAACCGGAGTTAATGGGTACGTGAGGAGGTATTCAAAGTCCACTTGTCTTTTCCCAGCTATAATTGCGATTCTTCCGAACAGGTCTCTCGTGCATCTCAGTTCTTGTACAACTGGGTTTAGTGCTTTCTTGTTTTTTGCGCCTTGGTCTGCAAAAGTCTTCAACTTGTTCCGAGTGATTGCTTTTTCGAATCTAGTCGCATCCTCTGCGCACTCAGAAACGAAAGATTCATGTTTTTCGCGACCTTTTTCCTCGGCACTCAGAATTGAAGAGGTTATTTCGTTTGTGGCAGCTTTTCCTGTTTGGATGTTTACAATGGCCTCTGATTCAATATTGAAGGGGTTTGCAAATCCTTCGATTGTCTTCAGCAGGTTGGCCAGGTCCTTATTATCCCTTGAAATGCGGCTTCGGGTCAGCTCAGCCTGTGAATCACTCGTTGGACTCATTCCGGCCATTTCGAGCATGGCACTAATGAGGGCGGCCCTTGCCCCTTTGGTCGCACTCCACCGCAAACGGGCTGAGAAGTTATTTGTGGCGTCTGTGTAACCCGTCATCCTCGAGGCTGCATCAGCATTTACTGTCTGTTCCAGAGTAAGATCGATGGGTACCCGGCTGAATTGGTTATCCGTCCGACGAATGCTAAACAGACCAGCCACTAGCATCTCTTTCAGGCCTGGGTAGGTTGTTTGAATATTCATCAACTCCAGTTGATGCTTTGACATCCACCTTGCATAGTTCAGTCGGTTGGTCCCGAAGAAGATATCAATAGTCTGAGTGAGGGCCCATGTGTACAGGTCAATGTTCGACTCCCTGATTGCTCTGTCGATGATGTGGTACAGGTTCACCCACTGGATATACTGCATGTAAAATCTTGCTGTTGGCCCGTGTTTGCCATCCAAGGTTGATTCGGTGTACCGAGAGTACTCTTCAAAGAGTGCTTCAAATGGTGGTGCTGTGCACAGTTGGTCTCGAGCTTCTTTGCTGTCCACCTTTGATTCTTTGATTAGTGCACTCACTGCGTCCATGTCGTGGTATGTGCTGCAGAATTTGTGAAAGTGGAGTATTTGGAAAGCCAGGGCTAGCATTGGATGGAGCCTCTTACAGCGGTTGAAATTTTTACATTCAATGAACCCATTCAAGGAGCCAGGAGCAAGGACTTCAGCTTCAACTAACATCTCAGTCATACCAGATTCTTTGACGACTTTTCCAATTGCTTTGAAGAGGCACATCTGTAAATGAAAGGCCCCAAACATAATGAAGATGTTGTCGAATCTTGGTTGTTCTGTGGCTTGGATCTTCATGGCCCTGCTGGCAACATCGAGATCGTAAGTTACTATACCGTACGGCTGTCCGCATTCCTCGGCACATTTTTGTGTGATGGACAGAGTTTCGGCAACAACATCATTGTTAGTTGGTGAGCGGTCAATATTTGGCATGTACAGAACCATTTGCTTTGGGAGGGGATCCACATAGTTCCAAGAATTAAACCCAGTCCACATAGGAATATTTTCCATTCCTAGCGCATGTATTAGCATCCACAAGAAATCACACTTTTTTGATGGAAACGAAACTTCTGTGCTGATAGCCCGAAAGTCTCTGTTTGTGTAAGTGAAATTGTCCATTCGTGGCTTCTTCCTGTAAGGTGCTAAGTCTAAATCCGGTACATCAAGCTTCCTCCTCTTCCGCTTCACACTCAAGACAGGCAAAGGTGCATGTCTTTCTTTGTCTTTGGCAATGTCTCCACTCGGTCCTACTGATTCTTTGTCTTTGGCAGTGTCTCCACTTGGTCCTACTTTTCCTTGGTCTTTGGCAATGTCTCCATTAGGTCCTACAGTGGCAGTGTCTCCATTTGGTCCCACTGATTCTTGGCATTTGCCAATGTCTCCATTTTTTCCCATCGCCTCCTGTGGCACTGAGACCGGAGCTCTCTGACTCTGATACATAATTCCCATCGTATCATGAAGCGTATCGGAACCCGACAGTGTGTTGGTCAATTCGTCGTAATTATCAAAAGCGAGTCCACAAGGTACTCCAGGGAGTGCACCAGTCGGACAGTTAAGCTGTCGGTCAACAGTGGCATAGGCTAGGTCTGTTTCAATTTCCTCAATGGCGTGATAGTTCAGTGAATGCCCCATTCGATTTAACATTGTGAGAATCTTCCTGCTTCCAGTCAATGACTTCATGGACAAACCCATCAGTATGTGTTTCCTAGGCTTTAGGTTACCATTCTTCACTGAAAACAGTGTATCCTGAGCTAATGAATCAGCCCGGCGCTTGACTGACTCGGAATATTGACCAGTTTTCGGTCCTCCAAGCAGTGTCTGAAAAAACGTCTTAACAAGGTCGGGTGGGTTCCCCTCGCCATTTTTGAGAGCTTCAACCGTCAGTGGATCAGGGAGTGGCTTTTTCGTCACAGACTTTAAGGCTTGTCTGAGTTGCAATGCAACTTTAGTAATATGACCCTCGGGAGATGACTTTAAGTCATAGACTGCCTGAGTTGACCCATACGCAATAGCTGTGCTGTGGACTATCACACCTTGCTGGCGGTAGTCTGGAGAGTGCAATGAAATTATGCCAGGAAATTTCCGGGTCAGAAGGTCTCCTAAGTATTGCGTTTTGCTTACTGAAGGAACTACTTCAAGTTCAGTACACAGATCGATGTACTGTTCATAGATAGACGTAAGGCGTTCAGGTCTCTGACGGTCAATGATGTTGTCTTTGACGTAAGAATAGATACATTCAAGAGGAAACTTGTGATTAACTGGCTCCTCATCGATGCGGGGGAGTCCGAAACCTTTCACCCTGTCCGCCCTACGGATATACGCTGCACGACAGCTGTGGTGAAACTGAGCCCCCTTCGCTATTAGGTCTACCCCGCTAATTTTTACAAGTAAACTTGTCAGTTTGAGGGTATGCACAGTATCTACAATTTTCTGTGCTGCTTGCTTCGTCTGCAATTTTCCTGGGAGTTCTTTTGTTCCGTCTGGACGCGTTTTGACCTTTTTCCCACAAAACAAACATGTGTCAGGAAAGATACCAGTACTTGAGCTGCTTGGATTCTCAGCAATATTAACAGATGATGCAGACCGTAAAACTTTTTTAGATGGGCCTACAATATCATTATCATTGGGCCTAATTGCAGACTGAACAGCAACGGCAGTAAAGTTTTTGTAACACTTGCTGTGATACCCATCATTGGATCCGGGACTGCTTGGTAAAGCCTCCACAACTGCCCTGTATTTCGAAGATAGGTAATTTTTGCTGCCCTTTCTGGCCTCCGCAGATCGCTGAGCAGCTGCCCACTTATCTGGCTGCCAGGGAAGTATTAATTTGGTGGTCTCATGTGGAACTACATGAATAAGGCACTTTGAAGGGGGTGAAAGTAATGTCGGATGGGCGGATGCTGTAAAGAAAGATCGACAAAAAGGACCATTTAGGGTCAGTGTCAGGAATTTTTCGTTCGAAATACAAAATGAATGAATATGGACGGATCGTGTTTCAACAGATAGATAGATAGAGATAGATATGTGCTTTATTCAACCAATTCAGGAAAATAACAAAAAAGTAATTGTGCAAATGTACATGTACATGAAATGGAGATGAGAGAAACAGAATTACCAACTGCACAAATTAAAAATACGTGGGCAGATGAAAGTGAAATGGAGATGAAACAGAATACATATAATTACTAACAAATAATTCTACACAAATTAAAGATGTGTGGGCAGATGTACATGAAATGGAGATGAGAGAAACAAAAATGTAATTACAAACAAATAGGTCTACACAAATTAAAGATGTGTGGGCAGATGTACATGAAATGGAGATGAGAGAAACAGAATACATAATTACAAACAAATAGGTCTACACAAATTAAAGATGTGTGGGCAGATGTACATGAAATGGAGATGAGAGAAACAAAAATGTAATTACAAACAAATAGGTCTACACAAATTAAAGATGTGTGGGTAGATGAACATGAATCGTACTTGTAATGTTACGCAGCTGCCAACGATGATGATGATGATGATGATGAAATGGAGATGAGAGAATACATATGTAATTACAAACAAATAGGTCTACAAAAATTAAAGATGTGTGGGCAGATGTACATNTATTAGTGTTGTTCTCAAAAGTGTAAATGGTACACATTTTTGGGCCTTTCAGACCCTTTTTTGGCCATTTGACCCCTTCTTAAGCTGAAATGCCAGGGAATAATTTTTCTTAAGTTACATTTTTGTGATAACCGATGTAAGGGAATATTTTTGTGCAAATTTCAAGTTTGTTCTCAAAAGTGTAATTGAGACCCTTATTGGACCCTTATTGGGGCCCTTCTTATGTCCAAACCCCAGAATTATACTTTTCTTAAGTTGTGTATTTCTAATCACTGATATGAGGGGGCTACTTGGTGTGAATATCATTGTTGTTCTCAAAAGTGTAAATGACTGTCACTTTTTTGGGGGGTTAGTGACCCCCCAGAACCTAAAGCCCAGGAATGCCATGCTTAAGAAATGGGTTTTATTGATTCCCCACTTACTACTGATAGAATGAGACCATCAAACCTTTCGTTCTCAAAAGTGTAAATAAAAGTGGGCTAGCTCTCTGACTATCTCTCTATATCCCTACCGAACTTACGTTCGGTGGGATAATAAAGCCGAGACAGCCGAACTTGTTGATTCTTTACAGACAAACTGACCAAATACTTGCGTAACAAACCATGATGACTTCTTTCCTAGAATCTCTTCCCACTAAGTTGGTACAGAATTCCCCATGATTTTGCTTCTAAATGATGTTTTGGGGGGATTTTCTTGCAAAACCTCGAGTGTCAACAAAACAACCTCGACACGTGATTCTAATTGCGTCGCAGGGGAGATACAAGCTCTGCATACATTATGGCACCTGGAGCTGAGGTTTCATCGCTGAACACCGATAAAATCGCAATTCTCACTGCCGAAAAAATCTATCTCCTCCTACATTTTTTCTCCACTTCAGCTGAAAATCGGCGACAAAGAAGTTAACTTTCTTGGGCACAAAACGTTGGAGCCAGATTTTTTAATTTCGCTACCAATGATTCTTAAATTTCGTTTTTAAGTGGCACAGCACCTCACAGGCCCATTTTTTCGCCTTAAAATGCTAATTTCTCGGAACCTAACGCATTTTTTGGAACAATATTCTCACTTGCTTAAAAGTACACCAGCGCCTGAACCTACTTGGCAAATTTCATTAAAATCTGGCGCGAACTGCGGACGTTCTGGCTGAAACAACAGTGCACGCAACAAAATCTTGACTGACAAATAAGGGCGTAGCTTCGCGACGACCCAACAGGTACATATGACAGAAAAACGCTATCTAATTTCAGAGCCTAAGACGGGATTCGAACCTACGACCTATGAAACATACAAACTATTACTTAGACAACCCCTAAACCCACGCGGCTAATGAGGCAACGATGGTGACAGCATTCTTAGAGTTTGAAATTGAGCGATGAATGTGAGGGAAGCGCATGCGCAATAATGTCCTGCCACCTGCAACTTATCGAAATAACTAGAGATCTTGTCAACTCGACAAATTGAACTCGTCACAGAGATGTGCGACTCGCCATGACAAGTAAATCGTGTCATGAATGACGTAACTCGTCAGACTGACTAAAGCACCTTGTCAATATTCACAGACAAGTTGCAGTGACAAGAATTTTTAAAGGGTGTTCTTGCACAATATGAAAAAGAATTTTGGATATGTGTCCGCTCCCGACTACTAATCAAATAAATGTCAATGTTCCAAAAATTTGTCTAAAATCTGTCCCACCGGTTACGCTCAATTTTTCTCCATGAAAGAGGAGAGACTCCTGCCCGACCATAATATCATCGGAATCATTGAGAACTCTACTAAGTATTTCAATGCAAGTTAGTGGGCTAAAGTAAGCAGGTGAACTGGGGAGGCGCCAAATGTGACCGAAATCTGTAAAGGTAAAATGCATTGTCCCAACCATGATGACAGTCAATGTTCTCCTAAGATAGGTATTAGATGGAGGAAATTCGTACTGCAGTGAGTTTGGCAGTCTCCACCCTACAGACAGAAACTTCGACCCGTGGATAAAGTTATTCTGCTACGCGAACAAAATATGGCCCGTTGTCCCACCCGTGACTCGTAAATTACAAATTGCCGCTGCATCTAAATTTGACTTGTAATTTTTCCGAGAGAGCTAAAAATGGTTTGTTACCATAATTCTTTCCACCTTGGACAGCTGCTTAGCACATCACATGTGATGCATGGCTCTTAATTAGTAATTTTTACTCTCAATTTTGACCATATTTTTGGAGCTTATGTACATGTTATATATTGATGTAAAAATGTATTCCATCACTGCACTTTATTGATAGCTTTGGAAACGTCTTCTGCGATCCAACTTAGGTAGTTGTAATACTCTGTACCGCACCCGCACCCCACCCCAGTATAAATAATGCCAAACAGTTCCTTTACTCACACATTGCCTGTTTTGTGAACAGTCAGGAAGTGCACTGCACTTTCTGTGTCGAATTTGGTGGTTTCCAGTAACAGTCCCATATGATCGTTTTGAACAATTATCATTTGGGTAAACCTTGTTCAGCGCAGGGGCACTTTTCTTTCCATTTAGAGTTCAACCTACAGAGAGAAGAGCTTCAACTTGGACTACCTCGAAGTGTTCTCTTAGCCTTTTTTAGTTTTTTTAGCTGAGAAAATTTGTTGACCTGGGGCCTGTTTCATAAAGTGACTTTAAGCTTATGGTATCTTTAACCAAACGGAAAATGCATAGAGTTAATGTTACCATTATTTTAAAGTCACTTTGCCAAACAGGTCTTTGTACTTGTACTCAATCATTTAGCTTCTGTTCTGTGTCAAATTTGGCGATTTGCCAGAAAATGTACAATTTTAATCTCTTTGAAGAATGGGTAACCTTGTTGTGGGTCAAGGGGACACTTTTCTTTCCATGTAGAATGGGTCCGTAAGAAGACCGGAATACACCGAAATACGCCGGAATACACCAAAATATCGCCGAAAACAGGGTTAAAAGGCTTCTTTTCAGTATTATTTTTAGTGAGGCTTGATGTATCATATC
Organism: Notospermus geniculatus; assembly: GCA_002633025.1. NCBI lineage: Eukaryota > Metazoa > Nemertea > Pilidiophora > Heteronemertea > Lineidae > Notospermus > Notospermus geniculatus. The sequence goes on along the minus strand of NMRB01000345.1, from coordinate 363,688 downwards.
ACTCCAATGCAGAAATGTACAATATCAGTCTCAATTCTAACAGAAACGTCGCCCGATGGGTGTTTTCGGCGATCGACCGCCGCCATATTGGATAACCTCAAACATGCATCCAAGATGGCGACCGCTGGCCGCCCGCCGAAAACACCTGATGCGATGTTTCTGATTTTGAGGCTGATCTTGCCCGTATCTGCCTCGTATCCATTAGCTACAGCATAAGAGTGAAAATAAACCTTTTGTATCGTATTTTCGGCAGTATTTCGGTGTATTCCGGCGGATTCCGGTGTATTCCGGTCTTTTTATGAACCGCCTTTGGGTAGCATACTGCTGTGATGGCCATCTTGGATTCTGGCAGTGTTGCATCAAAGTGCATCATGCTCCATTGCACACACCAGACACCTCTTTTCGAAACTGGGTTAGCAATGACGAAACACCCCCAAATTTGACACCCTGAGCTGTGTCGCTAGGAGACCAGTACAAAGTGTCTGATTCTCATCCATTCCAACTGTAGTTAGCATCCATTTCTTAGGGTTCTGCTCTGCACTATGTGTAGTATTTGGAGCTTGGTGACACAACATTTGGTCTGTCCTACATCCATCTTTCTTTCAATGGCTTTGTCTTGTATTCAATGGTACTTGGAGGACAGTACTTCAATACAGCCACCCCGAAAATCTTCATTGTTGCATTCATGATATTCAATGTTGCATTCATGATTATATCATTACTCTCCCGAACGGGAGAATTTCTCAGGTTTTGTTGAAATTCCCCCAATTGGGAGAATAGTACTTTGGATTTCACCAAGGCATGTTATCATTCCCCCAATTGGGAGAATGACCCTTCAAGGTGAGACCTAGTAAACTTTTGTAGAAAAAGTCAAATTTTGCAACTCGGGAAGGTTTTTCACATTTTATGCCGTTTCATTTTTGACATTTCTATGCCAATGACGGTAAAGATACCATGCATTGACCTGCTGTATCTAATGTCAATGGCTGCAAGCGTCTGTTTGCCGAACTTTTGCTAGATTTGGAAGTGAAGTGAAGTCTGAAGCAGTTCCATTCAAGAATGGTAAGTTCGAACTTCCTTAAATCCATATTCCTTTGTAATTTGCCAAAAAATTGCCTACCAAAAATAGAGGATAAGAAAGGATATCTTTTAAGGGTAAAAAATCAAATTTTGTTCTATCATCTTCAGATCCATTTCTAAGAAAAGGCATCATTTAGGCTACCGGTAATTTCACTGACGATGCTCTCCCTACACCCGAATGGTGAATCTTTCCCCCTAGCCATCCCTTCAGTTGCCTAAAGAGTAATAAGTATAGCAAGGCAAGGCTAGAACAATTGTTTGTCATTTTCCAGGTGTAGACTACCAGTTTGAAGATGCCCAAAACAAGGTCTTCAAGCTTGGTTCCTCAACGTGATGAACATGGCAGTTTCACACGAAAATGCTCTGCCGTCATCCATGATAAGGAATGTGATAACAAACCATTGATCAACATTACAAATGGAAAAAAGTTGAAAAAAGCAACCTACAAAATGTTGGTGGACCGTGGAATTGTGACGAAGTGGTCAAAGTACATCTGTCAAGGCTGTCTGCAGATTGTAGAAGTAGAAAGCTCCACTATCCTCAAAGAAACCACAGATTCTCAACCAGCTGAGGATGCTGACAGTGGTAGGCCTATAGAAGGTGGTGAAGAAGATCCTAGGGATAAGCTGGCTACTCAGTGCACAGACATGGGAAAAACAGTGGCAGCTATCATCAGCAAGGACATAGCTGCACTTCATAGGGAAAAGAATAAGTGTTCAGTTCAGTCTCTGATTAATTACAGTGCAAGTGAGTGGTTATCAGAAAGGCCAGTAGAACTAATGAATCTGTTAAAAGCACTTTGTGGTTATACTGATGGACAGTGTGGTGACAAAGAATCATTTCTCATGGCCAAAGTTGTTGAGCAGATATATGCTTGTAGAAATTCACGACTGATTCTTCCCTTATCCTTCCGTGAAAATTTGCTCATTTACTCTTTCTCAAGCAGTAAAACACTGGTCAATTACAAGGGTGTGGTTTCACCTGCAGGTTCCTATAGATACCTCTATGAATGGATTCAAGGACAGGCACGTCAAGAGGTAGCCTTTCCTCCTGGGTTAGTGAGAGAACTTTTTGACAACGAGCAAATCATAGGAAAAACTCATACTGTCAAAGCAGACAACAAGGTGCCTCAGAGCATTGTGACCAGTCATGCTTACCTTGTCATAGACCCAAACAACATGATGCAAGATGATGAAAGTTTGTCTCCAGCACATTGGTTATTTGGGACAATGTCACAGGATCAAAAAGACCAGATTGAGAGTTCATTTGCTGAGCACACTATGTTCTTCAGGCAAACAAGAGATAGCTTTTTAGCTGACCGTCTGTCGGAGGTCTGTGAGGAACATACTAAGCTGGGGACAAGGGATTCAGACTATATTGATCAGATAATACATCAGGAGCAGGTTGCCTCAACATTGAAAGTTTGTGTTGACTGTGGTGCAGAAAATGATGGATCGTACAGACTCTGCAGAAATTGTGGTGGGCCGCTGAAGAAGACAACTCCAGACAAGAGTAAACTGCTGAGTGAAAAAAAACCAACAGAACACATGTTGCATTTTTCGAACATGATAGAAACTAAGTGCAATGATATACAAGTTGTAGCCGGTGAACCAGATTTCTGCAATCCAAATAGCTATCAAAATATCATAGACATTTTGCACAACATTGGGGTTCGGGCTGGCATTAAGCGATATGGGGGAGAGAGTCGACATTGGCTTATGATCGAGTGTGATGGAACAATTTACAATATAATAAACAAGGTGATCAAGAATGTCATGTACTGTTCCATGTGCGACCAGTCATTCTTTGGTACAGACAACTTCAATGACCATCGCTGTGCTCTGCTCCACAATGTGAAACCTGAAAATGAATTCAGCTGGATTGTGCTAATGCCAGGATTGCTCCATGTGGAAATGAATTCATGCAAAGCCTTCATCAAGTTGAATTGGGATGTGTTCATGAAAGAAGTTGGCAAAGTGCTAGGGTTTGAAACGGAAAGGGCACTCAGTTACCTAGAGAAAGGAAGCAATCACCACAAGTCCTGGGCATTGATGGAAATACTGTATATATCAGCAACAAACGAGATGTTAGTTCCATATGTTAAAGAGTCATTACAGAGAGGAGATCAACCTTCCGTTGCTGGATACTGGACGTGGTGCCAAGGGATCAGAAATCCAGACTACCTGTATATGCAGCAAGTGGTACTGACGTTCATTCACGCAATGATGCTGTTCAGGTACGGAGTACGGAACTTCAATGTTGAGGCTCTGCGGGCAGGTGAAGAACGACTCTCGCCTATATTTTATGCCAGAAACCACCCAGGCTACCAAAAAATTCTTACTGAAGATGTGATTACAAGAGCTCGCACTCCCCCAAAAATCAAAGAGGCTATTGATGCGTCAATCACCCTGAGCAGAACAGGAAATGTTGGCCACTATCAGAGCGGTGATGCTTGTTTGGAAGAGCTCAACAAAGAGGCAAAATCCTGGATGCCCTTGACATCAGCTCCAACAAATGAACACTGGCAGAGAGTATTCAGAAGTATCGACAAGCTTACAAGAGTAAGTACACTTTTTATACCAGAAATCAATAACGAGAAATTTATTTAACAATAAAAGTTATAACAATATCTCATATTTAACAATAAAAGTTATAACAATATCTCAAAATTAACAAGCAATCAACATATCAACATGATCAATAATTTGCCAAAAAAACCAACTATCACCAGTTTCAACAAACCTGAGGGAATATGTCTTTATATGACTCTTATCATCATTCATGGAAGACACACAGACACAGTTTAGCATGTTACTTTGTTGTGTGTGCTGGGCAATTGAATGGCACACCTGTCCAGTCCTTTTGCCCAGGCTTTAGCTGCAGACCCAGACACCTGGCATGTCCCCAGAATGTGCATTTTTCTTCGTCACAACCGAGCCATGCGTTGCTCTTTTTGAACTGTTTGTTTAGTTTAAGGTCCTCCTTACTTTTGTAAATTACCTCACAGACAGCACAACGGTTGTTGACAGGTTGTTCAATCCTAGTATTCGTTGCCCTTTTTTTCCCTGGTATGTTATGCACCTTTGGTGTAGCAACTTTCTGGGAAATGGCTGGGGTTGAGGGTGGTTGTCTTTTTTTAGTAGGGGTGTGGGTGTTTGGAGGCCTCTGGGACTTTCTGTTGAAAAGAACACCAGACCCAACTTGAACTTTGACACTCTTCCGCAGAGGTCCAACAGATGTATATCCGTACTCTTTCCCACTCTCGGAAACGATGCGTAGCGCAACTTTGGCTCCACATTTGTTCGACAGCTCTCTGGCCTGAAACAAAATAATGAAATGATCAATCATGTCTTCAAGTGTCACTCACCCTGTTTTCATTTTTTCCAGATTCGTGAAGCTGCATTGAATGTGAAGTCTGGTGAACAGCAGATGGCTAGTACTTCTAGACAAGATCAAGAGAAGACAGTTGGAACGAAGGAAATAGCACAAGTGCGCACTCTGTTCAGGAGGCATGAATACCTAACTCGGCCACACCTTCAGAAGCAACATACTGACATTACTGGAACAATTCCACTGTCAGATGAACTCCACAATTTCACAGAACTGTCACAGGACATTAGAATTAAGTACATAAGAAATGTTGTGGAGGGAGAGGACCCAGAGAAGAAATGTGTGTATGTGACATCTGTGGAGAAGGAAGCTGCTGAATGCATTGAGAAATTAACAAAACCGGAGATCCACAAGAAAATATTACAAATACTGGACGATTTGGATCAGGAGGAGGCTCAATTGTGGGAAGAGCACTTAAAAAAGAACGCAAAAACTAAATCTGACTACACTGACTTTTATTATGAGCTCCTAGAACATGTCGATGAAGGGAACAATGAACTACTTGAGTCTGAGGATGAGGCAGAAATTGCTTGAATTGTTCTGTGGTGGTAGTTGACAAACTCATGAAACTGAAGTGAACTTTCAACATGAGTACTGTAGGGGCCTACCGTACTATAAAACTTAAAAGTCCAGATCATCTAATGACAAACTTTAAAACAAACCACTTGTACTATCAGAACTTACAAACTTACCTTTTTGATCAGGCCATCCTTCCTTTTTGAAAAGGACTTCATTCTTGCGAGTGAATTGATCTGGTAGCCTGTATTAATGGGCCCTCGGTGATGATTATCTGCTGCGAAGTAGAACAATTAACAATGACATGAATGACATTCATTACATTAAGAAGGACTCAATTTCCTCATGCAATTGTATGCTGTCATGGTTTTGGAATGGCTATACGAGTTATATAGTTTGGAAACAGTATAGGGCCTACTCACTTTTGTCTTCATTTTCACTCAGACTAACAACCTCGACATCCTCAAGTGTAAGTAGAGTATCCATGCCCATGGGGCCCTCTTCAATTACTACCTCTGTTTCATCATCTTCAATGGGGATTTCGTCCTCAGCATCTTGTGGCCCAATAATGACCTCTACTTCTTGTCCAACATTCTGTCCATCTTGTGGTAGTGTACCTTGTAGACCTTCCATGTCCTCTAACATGTCTAATACATGTATCTCTCCACCATTGGACAAACTGTCCAGCAATTGCTGGACATTTGGCATTTTCTGAAAAGAACAACAGCATACAATAAACGAAGCAGAAAAATTAGGCCTAGTTGCTCAGCATCCATCACTGCCTTGCAGATTTTGCAGGAGGTTTGGGGCAAGGAACCAACTTCTTATTTTTTTGTGGCCTTCTTAATTATAGGCCTAAATCCACATTAAAATGAGCATTTTATTTCAAAAATGTGCATTTTAATTTGACAAGGCCTATTCTCAAGTGTTCAACATAGCATAATTACATAATGAACCAATCATCTCTGCTACCATGGTTACTCATAGATCAGACCAAAAAAGGTTAATACACATGTACTGTAGTCCAATGATGACGTCACTAACCAACGCCGCCTGATAATTATGCACACGTGCATCATGTGCATTGCATGCATGCAGGCAGGCAGGCATGGTAGGATCAACATCAGGCTGCATTGGGCAGGGAATCTAGGCCATTTTATGGTGCTTAAGTTCGTTTTCAAAGGCAAAGGGCCAGTCTACAAGGTAGAGAGAATGGTTCTGCATATTTACCATGAAAATAGAAGGAGAAAAAGACGGTGGACTTACCAAAAAGTGTGGATAACACCAGGTAAAATTTGCCGTAGAATTCGAAAATGGCGCATAGAAGTTGCGCAAATCAACCATAGAGTGCGCCCAGCGTGTTTTTCTTGCAATTTCTCCCAATCGGGGAAATNAGATTGAGATGAAAACGGCCAAGAATATTCTTTTGATGACAAGTAATGCATCAGGTTTGTCCTGGCTCAAATTTGACATTTTTTTTCGGCAAAAATTGTCACTTTAAGTTTGACTTGCTCGGATCTCACGGAGCCTTGGTATATGATAAGTAGTGCATCCAACACAGTGCTGATGATTTGCGACGTCGTGACGCCGTGTAAACATGGCCTGCAAGGCCTTCATGACTACATAGGCCTGTCGTAGGCTACACACCGTCAGCCAGACCGTTCTTCATAACATGGCGAAGACTGGACCTTCGCGAACACTACGCGGTAGGCTTCGCAAAGGGTGCGCGAACGTCGGCAGTTAATGTTCGCGCACCGTTCTCGCCGAGTTCGCGAAGTCTTCGCGCACGTCGCGAGAATGGTGCGCGATAGAGCTTCGTACGTTGCGCAGAGGGTGCGCGAAGCACATGGGATGTCAATTGCGCCCTGTACTGTACCTAAGATAAAAATTTGGTGACGATCCGATCAACGGTTAAGGCGAAACTGCACTTTAAAGGTTTTCGGTTTACCCCCCTGGTGGCCAAGCCAGGAATCAGATCGGACCGAAACTTGCTGTCTGAGGTCATGTGAGTGACACATATGTACCAAGTTTGGTGCCAATATATAGGCCCAGCGGTTACGAAACGTGCCCTGCTAACGGACGCCGACGACGACGGACGACGGACACCGCGTGACGACTATAGCTCACAGGTGAGCTAAAAATCCAACAAAATGTATACTCTGGGATCATTCACACACAACTGACCCATCAAACTGGGAAAAAGAGGGCGCTACTCACCGACAAAATCACACTGCATGGCCCGGGGACGAGACGGCACGGAAAAACAAAATCAACCCAGCATATCCAGAAAGGAAATAGAAACTAAAAATACGGAAGCGACCCAACGGGTCGTCAAGACGTGTGCACACAGAGAGACCCAGAATATTCAGGGCGTCAAGTTTTATTTAGGAATATATGACGTAATCCGTAACGACTCACTCCCAGACCAAGCAGTTACAACACAATGCCCTATGAGCAATTCCAGTCACGAGTGGCCTTTAAAAATCAAAGGTCCACAACTAAAGGTGCACTGTCACCAAAAAGTAAATTATAAACCCAAAATCCGACGTGTGCTTTTGCAAGAAAAGGAAAATGGACACCTATCTCAATTTCAAGAGAACAGTTTGAATTTTTCTTGGATTCATATTCAAATACCAATATACTGGTGCGCCATCTGAAATGAAGCGACCTCTTGCAAAGTACACCATGTTTAAATATGAGAAACTTAGAATTCTTAATTGGAGTTGGCTTGTGACAACCTGCATAATATTGGCTCACTAAAGCCTAGGTCACAAATCCACCGGGCGCCGTACGATTTTTCCCACCCAGCGGCTTGCAGTGGATTTTAGAGACTGAAACACGGATCTAAGATGAATTATGCCGAAATCGCCTCAATGGATAAGTGGAAATTAGACTGGATCAAACTGGGCACCGTAGAAATTGGCCAAAATGTCCGTTTTTACTCGCCGTACGGGCCCCGGAGTGGATATGTGACCTAGGCTTAAGTGGCCCTTATTTTCGTGTCAGATTTTTCGTTTCCGTGCGATTGTGGAGT
>NMRB01000345.1:327527-346316 GCA_002633025.1 Notospermus geniculatus | reverse complement strand
TTCACAAATTCATGGTTTTGAAAACATAACTTACTTTCAAACCATGAAGTTCATGCAATTTCATGGTTTGCAAACCATGAGAATGATATACAAAACCATAAAATCGGCAAAATTATTTGTTTTCAAACCGTAATAATGTGAACGCATCATGGATTGTAAACATTGCAAAAATCACGCTTTGCAAACCATGATAATCCGCAAAAGCATGGTTTGGGAAACCATGATTAGTGCAAAACACATGGTCTGTAAACCATGGAAATCGCCACATCCATGGTATGCGTATAATTGTATGCGCAGTGGAACATAGACTGGTTTCTGCCCTTATTCGATTGTAACATTATTTTTAGCAATGAGAGATTTTGTAACGTTACAAAATCTCTCCAGTGGTGAGATTTTGTAACATTATTTTTAGCAACGAGAGATTTTGTAACGTTACAAAATCTCTCCAGTGGGGTGAGATTTTGTAACATTGTTTTTAGCAATGAGAGATTTTGTAACGTTACAAACTCTCTCCAGTGGTGAGATTTTGTAACATTACTTTTAGCAATGAGAGACTTTGTTACGTTACAAAATCTCACCACTGTTTTCAGCAATGAGAGATTTTGTAACGTTACAAAATCTCTAAAGTGGTGAGATTTTGTAACATTATTTTTAGCAATGAGAGATTTTGTAACGTTACAAAATCTCTCCAGTGGTGAGATTTTTATCTCCCCGCTTTTTGGAAAAAGTCGGGGAGATATTGTTTTACCCTCCGCCGTCAGTCCGGCTGTCCGTCCGGCTGTCAGTCCGGCTGTCAGTCCGGCTGTCCGTCCATCCGTCCGAAAGTGGTATCTCCTCCTAGGCCGTTCAACGGAGGAGCTTGAAACTTTGGTATATATTAGGTACTCATCCACTATTGTGCACAACACTCTTGGAATTTCGATCCAACTCCCTGTCTTTCCACCAGGGGGCGATATGTGAACAACACATTTATGGTCATTACTCCTAAAGTAATTGTGATAAAGTGATGAAATTTGGTGTGAAGGTTTATCTGTGACAGCTTCATAATATATCATAAAGACACAGGAAAAATGACCATGTCACCATTACTTCCTGTCGAAAGCGGGGAGATATGCGATGGGCTCCCCATCGACATTGCTCTAGTGTAACATTATTTTTCAGCAATGAGAGATTTTGTAACGTTACAAAATCTCTCCAGTGGTGAGATTTTGTAACATTATTTTTAGCAATGAGAGATTTTGTAACGTTACAAAATCTCTCCAGTGGGGTGAGATTTTGTAACATTGTTTTTAGCAATGAGAGATTTTGTAACGTTACAAAATCTCTCCAGTGGTGAGATTTTGTAACATTACTTTTAGCAATGAGAGACTTCGTTACGTTACAAAATCTCTCCAGTGGTGAGATTTTGTAACATTATTTTTCAGCAATGAGGGATTTTGTAACGTTACAAAATCTCCAGTGGTGAGATTTTGTAACATTGTTTTTACCAATGAGAGATTTTGTAACGTTGGCGAGATTGTGTATCTTAGGCCGGGTCATGTTTCTGGGCCAGGGTTGTAATGTTGGAGAGTTTGTGTAACCTAGGGTTAGGTTTTGGAGAGATTGTGTAACATCGGGTGGAGAGATTTCGGTAACGTCGTTTAGTTCCAAAAACGTCCGTCCAGGTGTCCCCACGAATCGTAAACAAGAGGCCCATAGGCCTTGCGCTCAGCTGACTATGACCTGCCAATTCAAGAGGTTGAAACAGGCATGACAGGGGAAACGAGATACACGTACGAACCTTTTTTATGGTTAGCAAGTAAATATTAGCGTTCCTCGTGGAAATCAGTGGAAAGGGTTAATATCACTTCGTGAATCGAAAAAGATATCTTATCAGACCATTTGGGTAGGAAGGGGTTAATACATGTACAGGCCCTATCTCTTGGTGAATCGAGATAGATATCCTATTACACCCATTCTGATGGTGAATTTCATTGCATAATCCTCTCATGGAGGATTCCTCCATGATTCTCTGCAGAATGGGTTTTTGACTGATTACATAAGCAAAGGCATACAAAATTTGCCATCCCATGGGCTCTATGCAGTTAAGACATCAGCAGAGATCATTTGTGGTGACTGAATATGCACAACTTGGAAGCCTTGTAGCAGTCAGAAATGCTTTTTAAGAGAAAGTATCTGTGTTTCTTTAAATATACATGTATGCTTTTCTTATGTTTTGTTATTAAAGCTGAACTTAATAGATATAAACCCCAAGCGGCAGAGGTTGCTTACCGGAAGTGTCTCGAATTCGGCCTCAGTTCCTAAGTCCTTGAGAATTTACTATGGGTCCCTTTTAAAAAGTTGTAGGGATTGGTCTTGTCTCCCTATTCCCAAATTATAGGAGGTATAGCGTTAATTTTCAGTCCTTTCGAGCATGATCCTACTGCGTGGCTGTTTACCGGTAGTGCCCAAGGCGTTAAGTTGCCATGCGATGTCCCTTTATTTGCGGAAATACCTGCCCATACACAAATGCGACCTGAATAGATGTAGGAAGGCATAGGTTTAACTAGACTGAGTCACTCAGTCTCTTTCACGCATGCGCGAACTGCGCAGCATTACAGAGACTGAGACCAACCTCAACAATTTTTGTTACGCGAATACCGAAAATCTGGTACCGATGCTGATTGGTCGATTTTGAATCCAGCTGTTTACAGCCATGCTGATTGGTCATTGGGATCAGAAGATTGCAAAATGACGGCGCTGTATCTAACGAACTTCAGTTCAGTCAGACAGAAGCAAAGCTTAGCAAGATCGCACCATGGAGGTCTTTCCCCGCAGCACTGATGATCCGATCCTCCATCAGTGACACTAAAGGAAATATACACAGGTCAGTTGTGTCGTCTTTATAGAGAAATTTGCCGAAGATTGATGCCGCCGGGCGGGAATGATCTCGCCATTGACGGGGAAGTCGTGCGCAAAGCAGCATCACAAACGTTTTAGACGTTGTGGCCAGACCCCCAACCGAGGGTCTGGCTGCGCGAGACTAATTAAGGTTTAACTAATCGATCTTGGGAGTTCTTAAACTCCCCCGGCAGTTTCAAACCGCTACCCACTGCGTTATCCGCGCTTAGAAACTGCCATTGTTGACGCCAATCTCAACTTACGACCAACAGACGGCGCTCGCTGTCGATTCGGGGAATCCCCATTTGGGAATCTGCGCGATACTCGCCAGTTAAACGGACCAAATTAGTGATTCTCGGCAGCTTTCATGAGGCAACTGGATTATATACCCTTCAAAATGTCCAAAACGTGGGGGCAGACTAACAGGTGCGTGACAACGTTGCTCATATTTGCAAACGGCGTTGATCTTGTTGACTTTCCAATCGCGTAAAGTATGAATACACAGTGTACATTTTGTACACATATCATAGCCAATCAGAAAGTGTGTTACTCCGGCGTCGGCTAAACCCGTGATGACGGCTCGTGATTGGATATATCGTCAAACAGCGCCATCTGTTGACTATAAGTCAGTTTTGGTGCCAATCATGCCAGTGTTTAGTGGGTCTATACCTACGGCCAGCTAAACACTGGGGACGAGTGTAGGGAGTTCTCGATTTCTTCATTTCTTGATTTCTCTGTTTACCAATACCCCTCGCAGCACGGCTCGCAGGTGTATGAACGCACGACACCGAACAAACATATGGGGCGCCGATCGGCTCTGTTCGTTTGCTCATTTCTTTGAAAGTGTGAGCTTAACTTGCGATATGTTTGGACCATTGTGTTAAGACAAATGTCAACAGTTTACCCATGCTATCGATGAGCACAACATCTGACAATATTTGCTGATATTTTGAAGATGTTGATTGCAAAAAGCCGTCTCATTTGAAGCGAGAAACAAAATGGCGGCCATCCATTCCTAACTCGTACCTAGGCTCAAAACTACGATACTGGGTATACTTTTGTAGATCGAACTATACCCAGGGTATAGTTTTGTAGGACGACATTGAACCTGGGTATATTTCTGTTATACCCAGGACGACATTAACCGATTCGGCGTTATTGGCTAGTAGACTTTTACCGAGAACGACCGATCATTTTTTCCACGTCGAAAATCGAAAAATCGAAAAAGGAGTAATTCTTCAATAGAGGAGAAATGATTATTCCCGGAGAAAAATATAATTATACCCGAGGAATATGGTATTCTGACCGGATTGGAGCGCTATACATATGAGCAGATTTTGGTTCCCCTCGGTTTGTTTCCAATTTTCTCCAGCTGATGCCCTGTCCCATCGACTGGAGAACTGAGAAAACTCAAAATGAGTAGACTTTGTCTCCACTTCAGAATGAGACTCCAGTTGCAGTTATATTCAGTCGATGCAAGAAGGCTCCAGCGTTAGAAAACTGGTACTGGTACTCATTCTCGGTTCGAGTAGCAAAGGAAACTCATTTTAGGGACAAAATAGTAGGCTGGAGATTCATTTTATCTCGAGATAAGATCGATTTTTTTCTGTGTTGAAAGAAGCCGACAATGTTTCAAGATGTCTGTGCTCTCCATCGGGATGGTAAGTAGAGAGTTTGGGCTAGTCTAGTTCCTTGACCTGCTGCATGGTGGCGCTGACTGATGGTGCGATACAGAGGTCAGGCAGGCGCCGCGTAAAATTGTCAGAATCCTGACAAAATCAGTACCGGTAGGTCACGTGATTTCGGTACATCGGCCATCAACGGTTGTGCAGCGTTTTGACCCTTCAATTTCGGAATTTTCTCTCTGTACAGGCTGATGCAGAGGCAAAGCTGATACTGGTAGACCTACACCTAAAACATACACCCGGCATTTTGACCGGGCATTTTGACAGTATTGACGCGGTGCCTGCCTGACCTCTGTATCGCACCATCAATCAGCGCCACCATACAGCAGGTCAGGGAACCAGACTAAGTTTGGGCCAGCCAGTCACACCCATGTCGCTATCACATAAAGTAGGAGGAAGTACTGTATTGCCATCTATGTCGTCAGTCACCTTTTGATGTACGATTACACGTACCGGTAGAGAAAATCTTGGATACTACTTTGCTTACCGGTACGCTAGGCCTACATCAAGCAGTTGGCAGAGCTTCAAGACGAGGTTCTATTTCCGATCTGTGTCCGCGACGTAATTATAAATAGGCGAACTAATCACCTTGATCATTGTAGCAATAACCATTATGTTTGGGAATTTATAGGGAATTAAAAAGACCGATCAAAGGAAATTTAATTGGATCGCCGATTTCAAACCTTGAGCACAAAACTGCCTCATTTTCGGTCATCCAAGGGGCAAATTTATCTAAGACGGGATCGTCACAATTTTTTTTTTTTCACAAATTAGACACTGTTGTATTGTTTCTCCAAGATACAGAATAGCACAAAATTGACACACAAAATGATAATAAGCAAAAAGTCAATCTCCAGAATTCACGAATTGTCGACCCCAACCGGGGTCTTTTTCAAGTGGAACTTTGCAATCTGAAACTCTAGAAAAGACTGAGCTGAAACCCGAATGTAGAACTAACACCTGTGTAGACAGGATGAGTGAGCAATTAAGGAAAGAATAGTGTCCAAGCCCACGGATGGTTGCTGGGCCTAAATAAGAGAGTGGATGTAATTAAGGAAAGAAAAGTGTCCAAGCCCCACGGCTGGTAGCTGGACCTAATAAAGAGAGTGGATGTAATTAAGAAAAAACTGATTTAGCTGAAAGAAAAGGGTTTAATCAATATGACATGTGTAATACATAACAAGAGGAAAAGATGTATTGTTTCTGTTTTTATTTGCAGGGATTAATTGCTTTCCCAGAACGAGGCCAACCCTGTCCAATCCACACACAGTAAACATCTTCAAAACATCAGCACGGTAAAAAGGTAAAGTGAACCCATATACAACAAAATTGATGCAATAATTTGTTTGACCCAACAGGAAAAGGAATTTTGCGACCAGCCTCAGAAACACAATGAATATGTCTAGAAACAAAACATTTTGCAGCAAAAAGAAAATATGTGTGGGCAATAGACGAAGGTAGTAGAAATAAAGAGGCCATACAGCGTCGATACCATCATTGATACAACCATCCTTGTGTCCTGTTGTTTTTTGGGTTGTGACATCGTTTCCCTGACTGCCGCGCGCCGGGCTCTAGCAATACCCACGGCAATCAAGATATTTGAAGAGAAGATTAGAAAGCTTGGGATGTAGTTGTACGTAGCTATCTCAAATTGGTAAATCATGCTGCTTACTGTGGGTGGTGTGGTGTAGGAACAGCTGGGTATTGTCTCAATGACGTGAATGTCGATCACAAAAAGAAAATGGATGCTCAACAAAATGGCGGCCATGATGATGGTTGCTATGGCAACCTTTCTCATCCTTGTTGTGATCCGGGCCCGGTGTAAGGGGAACCAGACGACGAAAGCTCTTTCCACTGTGAAAGACACAATCAGCCAAGTTGAAGTACACTCGGAGATGTGAATAAGGAATATGTCAATCTTACAGGCCAAACTGCTTTTGAGAGAGTTAACAGAAATTCTGCCACCGGTAATTTGGCTGAATGGGTCAATGTCGTTCTGGGTATACCTTATGTTTACCCAGGATTATCCTGGGTAATCATTTTCTTTACCCAGGATCATCCTGGGTAAACATAAGGATCGTTAACTTTACCCAGCTTGGGAGTTCCCGCCGAATCATGCTGTACTGCGTCTCTTTCGGCAGAGAACATGCAGTAGGATCATTGCTACAAAGGGCTGAAAATTACCGCTATACCTCCTCCGGGGTTTGCAATAGGAAGACAATACCAATCCCTACAACTTTTCAAAAGGGACCGATAGTAAAGGACTTAGGAGCGATAGGCCTAGGTAGAACATGTATGATCCGCGTGCATTTCTTCATTTTCATGAATTTACTTTTTGCAGAACATGCAGTACGATCATAACTCGAAAGGGCTGAAAATTACCGCTATACCTGCTCCGGGGTGTGGAATAGGGAGAAAAGACCAATCCCTACAACTTTTCAAAAGTAGTCCATGAGCCAGACCGATTTTGACTACCAATTTCGTGACCAGATCCAACGTGGATTTTTGATCAGTCTGATGTCTGAGGTGTCTGAAATCATGTGATGGACATTTCAATTCAGTAGCTTTATACCCCTAATTAAGGTTCTTAAAATCGTTCATAGGAATCCCATTGCAATACTTACACAGATTTGTATTACAAATTGAGGTGTCTATATACAGCTAACTTTTTTCTCGCCGGTTTTAGACCCTATAAATGTATTACCAATAGATAGAAATATGGCACTTCTCAGTCAGTTACGCCTGTTTAGAATATGAGATAATTAGTATTTGTTATAAAAATGGCATTTTCAGTGATTTTGATGGATTTGGGGCAGAATTTGACATATACGTCATTTCTATGTTACAGCGATGTCATACAATGTTTAAAATATNTGTCAGACACAGAAAGGCCGCTGAGATACTGAACCGACGCATCCTCTCTGTGTATGGCCCTGAAGAAGACGATGAAGGAAATCGTGTTGCCGATGATCCCGACGGAGAGTAGTCTCGCGCAACTAGCCCCTCGGTCATACTCCGAGGTCGTCAGACTGAGGGTCTGGCACCGAACGCAATTTTCTTTGCATTCGCTTATTCCGAAAATTCAAAATAAGGGGAGCTTCGCTGATTGGCTAGTCACTACCAATGCGTCATGGATCTCAAAAGTTGGTGACGTAGGCTGCAGGAGGAATATGGCTGCGCCCAGAGAACTTGAAGCGTGAAAATTAGCGAGGTGAATCGGCTCAATTTGTGTTGTCAAGTCAATTTATAGTGTCTTTCATTGGAATTCAAACAAGTAGGCCCTATGTTAATATTCTTTCGATTGGGGAGGAAATTGTACTATAAAAAGTGCGGTAGGCCTAACAGCAAGGGCTACAAAATACTGTAGTTGTACTCGCATGCTGCATGCTTTTTGAATTGATTGTGCATTGTGTTCTACGTCATCGTCGGTAGATTGTCCGCCATGATGGTTTTACAAGTCAAAGTAACCATATGGACCAGACTCTAAAATTCGAAATTTATTGGAAATTGCAAGAGTCTGGTGGCACGAGACTAGACGGAGAGCACGACCAACATGACGACCGTAGCCTTGAAAGAAATTAACAATACAGTGGAACCTCCCTTAACGGACACCTCTGCCAGGAGGACACCTCTCTATTAAGGACACCAAAGTTCAGTCCCAAATTGACTATTTCTATTCATTTTGACCTCTGTAATCAGGACACCTCTCAATTAAGGACAGCATTTGTCAGTCCCAGAGGTGTCCTTAATAGAGAGGTTCCACTGTACTTTCAAACAGCCTGAAGTCCCCAAGAAGACGATGTAGGTTGACATATCACGAGCTCCCATCACAAGGATTCAGTGGTAGGAAACGAATTGTATCACGATTCGTCATGTCTCAGCACATTTCTGTGCCGCTTGCGACATTTAATGCCGAGCTCTATCACAAAATATGGACACTCTCGCCACATAGAGTGTAACCTTATTTAGAGAGTTATCTCGAACGCCTTCACGGCAACTGATTGCGAATTTAGTGAGTGATAGAACTAGGTGTAGGCCAAATATGACAACAATAGATTCTATTTTCATCTTGTTTACCAACCTGCGCAACAAAGGATCGCCGATTTAGATTTCTCTAATGGCGAAGGCCTCCATGCATTTGTCAGGGTTTTGGCGCGATTTTCGGTTGTACCCATTTGGAGGCAGGGACTGAGATGGCTGAGCTGCTCCTGATCATGGCGCAGATACTGAATATGACGCAGATTCTGAACAATGAATATGACGCAGATACTGCACATGACGTAGATTCTGAACAATGAATATGACGCAGGTACTGCACATGACGTAGATTCTGAACAATGAATATGACGCAGACTGCACATGACGCAGATTCTGAACAATGAATATGACGCAGGCTCTGAACATGACGCAGATTCTGAACAATGAATATGACGCAGACAATGTCAATACAGAGACCTCGCCTTCTTCCAATGTCGACGTCGTCAACCCCTGACCAACCTAGATACATGTACAGTAAACAACTTCAAAACGTCGGCACGGTAGAAAGGCAAAGTAATGCCATACACTACAAAGTTAATACAATAATTTATTTGGCAGAATCGGTACAAAACTCTCATAAGAAGTCTTGAAAACATAATAAGGTTGTAACTTGTGGAATTTCCCCTTACAAATATATAGTAAGTGTACATTATGGATGCTGGTAACAGAAATATAACGTACAGCGCCGACACCGTCATTAAAGATACAACCATCCTTGTGTCCTGTTGTTTTTTAGGTTGTGACATCGTTTCCCTGACGGCCGCGCGACGGGCTCTAGCAATACCGACGACAATCAAGATATTTGAAGAGAAGATGAGAAAGCTTGGGATGTAGACATACAAGGCTGCGTCGAATTGGAAGAGAATGCTGCTGATAGTTGGAGGCGTTGTCTGATAACAATGGAGCGTAGTGCCAATTTGTCGGTAGTCGATCAAAACAAGAATATGGATGCCCAGCAACATGGCGGCCATGATGATGGTTGCTATGGCAACCTTTCTCATCCTTGTTGTGATCCGGGCTCGGTGTAAGGGGAACCAGACGACGAAAGCTCTTTCCAATGTAAAAGTCACAATCAGCCATCCAGAGATACAGAAGGACACATGGACTAGATAAAAGTTTATCTTACAAGCGAATGAACTGCTGAGTATGTTATAGGAATACCTGCCATTCGTGACATGTCTCAATCCGTATCGAATCCACCTTCTGACGCCAAGGAACAGTATTACGCAGGTGTCGGAAAGAGAAAGGACGCTGAGATACTGAACCGACGCATCCTCTCTGTGTCTGGCCCTGAAGAAGACGATGAAGGAAATCGTGTTGCCGATGATACCGACGGAGAGCATGACCAACATGATGTAGCCTTCGAAGAAGTCAATAAATCTTTCAAGTGAATTGAAATCTCCACGGGTGAGGGGAGCATCGGTGCGCATTTCGACAAGGGTGGGCCAGCCTAGGTTTTCCGTCGTCGCCATCTCTCATTATTAGAGCTTCATAAAAGAAGAGAAACGGGGGAAAGTTGGCACGGTCAAGATCGCAGTGGGGACAGTCTAGTGTTGAGGAAAGGAAATGACCTGAGGCCATACATACAATATACTTGCACACAGGCATCTCCGCTACTCCTGGAACACTTCGAATCTTCCTTACAATGTCCAACGACGTTTGGGTGTTTCCCAAAGTTTAGCTAATCATCCTGACCCACAATTAACAGATAGTTGATAGTGAGTGAAGAAATCCTTGTACTGAATCGTGGAACAGCCAACCCTACGATGCGACCCGGTCGAAGTCGGTTAGAGGTCAACTCGTACTCGGTCAACTCGGACCTGGCCTTTGGTCAACTCGTAACCAAACTTCTCGAGGGGAAAAGTAGGCTAGGCCAATGGTGTTTTTTCTGCTTTTGAAATGAAGTCTTGGGCCCACAATTTCATATGGCATGGGTTAGCAGGGCAGTACCGGTAGGCCGGTCTAGCGCCGAAATTTAATATTTTCCCTCGGGCATGTCGAGTCCATGAGTCCTTCCCCCATCTTTCCGTCGACCCATCCTGTGCTGGGGTACTATGTAAACATTGAAATGTTTCAAAAGAAACGAGCCAAATGAAACGACCCAAAATGTTTTTAAAAATACGAAAAATCATAACAAAAATACCAAACACCTATATTATTTTACATTGTATGAATAGAGGAATGTAGGTTACCCGATGCCTTCATGATTTTTATCATCATTTTAGCTTTTTCGGCAATTTGTAGCCAGATACTGCAGGGAACGATGCCACATTTTCCTCTCGCCAACCTCGCACCCCTCATAATGGAATGATCGGAGTACGCTAATTGGTTGGAATGCTCATGGCTTATTATCTATTCACAACTTGCATGCACATTGTGTTACAAACGTTGCCCAATATCAAAAACAATGTATTTTGAAGACGTTTTGAGGCCTCACACAAATTCCTCACAGAAAATAACCATGGCGAGTGACATATAGAGAAAGTATATGATGAACGGTATTATAATAATCGCATAGAGAATTTCTGAAGCGACGACTTCCATATTTGGGATCGGAGACGTTGAACATTGAATGAATGGGAAGCATGGTGCCATGTAAACAATAACAACACGTGTGTTTTGAACGGGAGACGTGTGTTTTGAGAGATTTTAATGGTATTATGCCAAAAAAGTGCCAAAAATGAACTGGAAATAACAGAATTACACCGTTGTTTCTGCCATCAACTTCAGATTTAGCATGTTTTTTGGGTCGTTTCATTTGGCTCGTTTCTTTTGAAACGTTTCAATGTTTACATACTACCGCTGGGGTGTGCTGGAGTTGCTCTGCAACCACATACCTGTGGCGAAGCGTTTTGAGGGGCAGGCAACCAGTCTGGTAACTTCGGAACTAACCTCGTCCCACAGTCCCTTGGCCTGTAGGGCTACCAGGACAGTGAACGCAGGCAGGAGGTGTTTTTGATGAGGCCAAACTAGCCTAACAGAAGATCAATATTTTTAGCTGCACCTTGTGCACTTTGTTTAACCCTTTCAGTGCCGAGCAAAATAAAGATACAGCGAAGATATGACGAAACACTCACCACACAGATTCGCTACTTATTAATGACTTGTTGAGATCATGTCCTCGTGTCACCAACTGGTGGCGATTTCAGGAACAGAACCACGTATTATATAAATATGACACCTGATGAGTTCTATACATATTTACCTTGTTTACGTACCAACCTGCTTATATAACTTCTTTCATCTTCGTTCATTTATTTCAGTCTGTATTATAAATAGTGATCATTTTCAAAACATCAGCACGGTAGAATGGCAAAGTGAGCCCGTACATGCCGTACACCACAAAATTAATACAATAATTTATTTCTGAAACCTCAAGAAAAGTCGCATGAGAAGTCTTGAAAGTACAATCTGGCTGTAACTTGTGGCGTTTTCCCTTACAAATATGTGACCCGCTCTGGCAAAACCAGTCGCTTACGCTCTTAGCTTGGCAGGTTGAGACCAAAATGTTCCTTTCAGTATTGTCTGGCTATTGTGAAATCTGAAAGAATCTATTTCTTCTTTCTCTCCTGGTGTCATCTTAGTTCGTTGCGGCTCACCTTCTGAGCGACATGCGACTGGTTTTGCCAGAGTGGGTCACATGGTACGTGTACATTGTGGATGCCGGTAAAAGACATACCACATAAAGTGTGGGTACAGTCATTAATGACACAACCATCCTTGATTCATGTTGTTTTTTGGGTTGTGACACCGTTTCCCTGACCGCCGCCCGTCGGGCTTTGGCGATACCGAAGATAATCATAATATTTGAGAAAAAGATCAGAAAACTTGGGATATAGTTGTAGACGGCTGTGTCGAATTGGAAGAGGATGGTACTCACAGTGGGAGGTATTGTGTACGAACAGTGGAAGATAGTCCCACTGAACCGATAGTCGATTAGAACTACAGGGTGTTTCAAAAAAAAGTACCGGTATACATTTAGAAAATTGTCTCCCAGATAGTAGTTTTATTAGTTTTCAGGTCCCAAGTTTGTGGGCTTGTGGAGGGTAATGGGTTACGGAATTTGTTTAGGGATTTAATAGGAGATACAAAGCACATATCCATATTTTACAACCACGGTGAGTAATTCTGCTTTAACCCTTTCACATCTGTGTACAAGCCATTTCAAATTGGGAACAATCGCCTGTGCTCGCTCATGGCGGAACCGATAATGGTTGATATGATGGCAAACAAAGGAAGAGACCAAGGTCTACTGAAACCAGATAAGAGATTTCTGAAAACTAATAAAACTACTATCTGGGAGACAATTTTCTAAATGTATATATTTTTTGAAACACCCTGTTGAAGATGAATACCCAGCATCATGGCGGCCATGATGATGATTACTATGGCAACCTTTCTCATCCTTGTTGTGATCCGGGCCCGGTGTAAGGGGAACCAGACGACGAAAGCTCTTCCCAATGTAAAAGTCACAATCAGCCATCCAGAAATAGAAAAGGACACATGGACTAAACAAGAGAAGGACATCGGAGCGATGTCATTGGTTTCCGATGAGAAGTTTACGACTCTAGAGCTAGTTAACTAAGACCTTGACCTCTGACCTTGGGCAGTATTGCGTAACTGGAACAGGGATCCTTGATTGAACCTATAGGAGATGATTCTAATTAGTGTTCCCCTGAAATCCTGAGTAGATTTGCATTTTAGAACTGTTTGACCGTGACCTTGACCTCTGACCTTGAAGGTCATTGCGTAATCGGAAAGGTCATCCTTGATAACCTAGGTGTAGGTGAAGGTTTTAGGCTTCCACCATCACTAGGTTCATGTTATCTGTGACGGTGGACTGTGACCTTGACCTCTGACCTTGAAAAGTATTGCGTAACTCGAACAGGCATCCTTGATTAAACTTATAGGAGATGGTTAATTTAGACTTCTAATTTGCACTTTACTCTAGAACTGTTTGACCTTGACCTTGACCTCTGACCTTCAAGGTCATTGCGTAATCTGAAAGGTCATCCTTGATAACCTAGGTATAGGTGAAAGTTTTAGGCTTCCACCATCACCAGGTTCCGACTTACCTCACGTTGTTGACTGTGACCTTGAACTCTGACCTTGAGAAGTATTGCGTAACTGGAACAGGCATCCTTGATTAAACCTATAGGGGATGGTTAATTCAGGCTCATAATTGATTTTCTCCTGAAATTCCGAGGAGATTTGCGCTTTAGAACTGTTTGACCTTGACCTTGACCTCTGACCTTCAAGGTCATTGCGTAATCTGAAAGCTCATACTTGATAACCTAGGTGTAGGTGAAGGTTTTAGGCTTCTACCATCACCAGATTCTGACTTACGTCAAGTTATCAAATTTGAATATCAAATCTCGCCATGATATCAGCAAATATCATGCGACCGAGCAGGTGCAAACTGAAAATTTCAGTTGCAATAATATCCGTGGATGAATTATGATGTTGTGATAGCAGTTTCAAGCCGCTTACTGTGGCATATCTCCCGATATGTCAAAATATCAAAGGGGCTGGGCAGAAATGAAGGGTTGTTACAAGTTCGGCATAACTCTGAAACTACTGTAGTTTCGATTTGCTTGAAAATTGCACTGATGATGCTTTGTACTGAATGTTTAACAACTATGATGACACAAAAACAATTGCATTGCTCTTTACTAATTACGCAGACAATGCCAGATTTCGGAGGCCTAGAAAGAGGAAATAGTCACTATTTCATTTTATCGTTCAGGTGCGATAGAATCTAAGAATCTAAAGGCCTGTCTACACGGTCATACATTTGTTCAAAACATCCTCATACATTTGTATGATGATGTTCATGGATAGATATTTGATTGTGTAGGCTGTTTTCCCAACAAACTTGAACAGCAACCAACATGTATGATGATGTTCAAATTTGTGTGATGATGTTCATGGACAAATGTATGATCGTGTGGACTGTTTTCCCAACAAACCTGAACATGTATGATGATGTTCAAATTTTTAGCTGCATGTTTCATCTTGCC
This sequence comes from Notospermus geniculatus, assembly GCA_002633025.1. Lineage (NCBI taxonomy): Eukaryota > Metazoa > Nemertea > Pilidiophora > Heteronemertea > Lineidae > Notospermus > Notospermus geniculatus. The sequence goes on along the minus strand of NMRB01000345.1, from coordinate 331,693 downwards.
AATGCAAAACATCCCAAAAAAAATGTGTGATGATGTTCAGGCACAAATGTATGATCGTGTGGACGGTTTTCCCAACAAACTTGAACATCATCCAACATTATCCTTTCTCCATCATACTTCATCATACAATGTCCATGAATGTTGGACTGCAGATCGAAATCCCCAACAAACTTGAACATCATCATACAAGTCTATGATGCTGTTTTGAACAATGTTTGATGATGTTCAAAATTTTAGCTGCATTGTCACAAGATAGAAATCGACACACAAGCTTGGACATCATCATACAAATGTATGATGATGTTTTGAACAAATGTATGATCGTGTAGACGAGCCTTAATACCCCCGTCTTTCTGATGCCCCCTGCTTTGTTTGTCACAGGATTGAGGGTTGTGGTGTCTCTGAATCCTATTCAATGGTGCCGCTTAAAGGACCACGGTATTGCCACTTTTTCTCGACAGCTGGCGCCACCGCGCCACTCTCCAACCCAGGGACTAACTACGTTGTCGGCGAATTGACCCGATTTACTACGTACATTTTCTGGCGATTGATGCCTTATGCGAGGGTCCGTGGGTTCGAATCTGGAAGAAAGACGTGATGACTTTCACCTTAGAAACCCGTTTCTTATTTCATATCTACATTTTGTAATGCATTTTTGTAGTTCGTCTTACTGCCGCTAGGTGTCTCCCTCTACGTCGGCAGTCTAAGTGACGCATTTGAGATCCAATACCGTGCTCCTTTAAGGGCGAGCCAACATTGTGAATTTTTGGAGCATTGGAAATAAAACATGTCAAAATACCATAAAAGTACAAGTTGTATGACGAAAATGAAGGCACCTGCGGGGTCTATCAGTCGAAAGGAATTGAATGAGATACATCTTAGAATGCACTAATTAGCTACTAAGCTGAAACAAAAGACTAGTTTTCGGAACACTTTTCCAAGAAATGGCACACTTTGAAGATCAAACAACATGCGTATCGTAAAGTTCGAGGTTTTTTCTACCCAGTCCACCACTCCACTGCACCTTATGAACAATGTCTGTAGAAAATGTATTCATAATGGACAACTCAAATGTATCTTCGCTGTACTTGTAGTTTTCCACGATTTTTATGTCTGAACTGGCCCAACGGAAAGACGCCATCTTAAGGTAACTGTATGTGGATCATTCCAGGCACTCGATTCACATCAAAATAAGGTAGCACTAAATCGTCGATTATACCGTTCCATTTCAACTTTGATTGGAGTATCTACAGTTTTGTTATCATTACCACTTCTTAGAAAATTTTTAACATTTCTAATAACCTGATTTACTCGAAGTGTAATCGACGCCTGGAATCAACGGCTTCCCACTAGCCGGAATTCCGGCTATTTTTCTGAGTTGCGGATACCTGGGCTCCGACACGACTTGACAGCCAGCGCCACCGTCGGACGCCCAGGGAACCAGGTTATGACGAGACTGCCGCCTTATTACTTATTCACTGTGAGTGGGGACAACACCGGTATCATTTTACAATGCATTTTCAAGTTGCTATAAAAATTTGCAAAATACACTAAATCCGGGTTCCAAACCAAACCGATCTAGGGGGTCAATGTACATCTTGTGGGACTCCCACCCTGAAAATTTTACATCACCTTCACCACGAAAATTTGGAGAAATCTTGATTTTTGAAAAACCTTGTCTCAGATTTCACACTCACTTCCAGTGCTGCTACCAGTACAGTAGCTCAACTTTGTGGCGCCACCTCTCGTTAGCCGGCCAAATCACACACCAAATTTTATTTTCATATTGAAGATTACATCCAGCTAATTATTTCAAAACCCTATTTTTCCACTTCTGCTAATCATTAACCATTCCATTCCAATGTCAAAAGTAGATTTTAGATATTCAATAATTTGTATCCCATACCATTGTAGCTGGCACTGGTGTTGTCCCAGTGCCGAGGGCAGAGCAGGCGATCAACTGTCGAAACTCCCAATGCCAGGGTCATTATTGCTAATCATTGCGTGTAATTAGGTACTTAGAATGAAAAAAGATCTTACCTAGCGTCTCATTGTTTAGTTGTGCTGTATTCCTTAAGTTGGCGATTGAACTGCTGAATGCAGACTCCTGGCCTTAGCTGTGAATTCCAATGATGATGACGTCAGACACTGGCAAATGATACGCTGGCGCAGAAGGCGCGGAAATTAAAACACCCGTTTTTTATTTTGTTGAATAGCGCCCCCTGGTGAACAGATCTGACATTAACTCCCCTTTGAACTGATGTAGAAAATATCAACCTATCTATCCCATCACTTTTTCTCTACATATTTATCATAAGGGCTGAGATATTGCGATATTTCATTTTACACAAAACGCCCCCTGGTGCGCCTAATATACATGTAGGTCAAATCGCGCTCATTTGTTGTTTCCGAGGAGAGTTCACCAAGGGCTACCTTTAGATGTAATTCGGAGTCTCTAGCTAATTACGGTTACAAAACGTCGGGCATAGTTGGACAGATGGACTGATGGACTGTTGGACTGACACCACTGAATAGCTATTTGACTAGCTCCGCTGACCTTTGGTCAGCTGTGCTAAAACCTGTTAAACAGGTATTTTAAACAATGCACCAAATAAAGCATTTTTGGAATATGAATGTTTTGTATCGAATATGAAATAGAAATCGGGTTTCTATGGTGAAAGACATTACTTCCTACCAGAATCGAACCCATGGACCCTCGCATGTTTTGCAACGAATAGAGAAATTATTATCAAACATAAAAATATCGTTGTGACATGCAAATATTTGTCATTGAACATAAATATATCGTTTATTGAACACTGCAATGTCAAATTTGACGCTAGGTGGCGATATCTGCAATGACGTCAATGATATCACCAGTATCGACGCTAGGTTTCCATCTTGAAAAGTAGTGCGAGCGCGGAGCGAACAGTAGAAATTCTTCTAATTTTTAAGCGGTCATCCCATCACTCGTTTTCTACGCTTACAATATACAATGTGAAGATAGGTGTATAAAGGTATAGAGTGATACAAACATCAGTGGAGTAGATATAAAGTAATAATAAAGTTATTCTGTTTCATTTTCGACAAGATAAATACTGTTTTCTGCAAATAATACCATTTTGAAAAAGAAGTTCGTGTCACGTGATAGACCAGCCCGCCGACTATGACGTCAAGGTTTTCAAGATGGCGATCTAGCGTCGATGGCAGTGTTAAAATTTTCGTCCAATGGGGAACCGGAGTGCCCAAAGGAGGCGCTGGGGAACAACTCAGTTTTTACTCAAAAACGCATGCGCCGCGACGTTGAAAACCTCTTTGACGTCGCACGTCGTTCCGTCGTGCGTCATTGAGAATCAGTGACGTCGCTCTTCGATCTGTTCTTTACGCTAAAATTAGTCAATTTTAATGATAAAATTCAACATGTTCCCGCTTGAATTTTCGCTTGAAAACATTCAGATACATTGAGTCAGCCCTAAACTTGATGTCAAACGTGTGAAATTCGAAATTCAATGGATTACTTCGGGTATTTCAGTGTTCGAAATAGGGTGTAGTTTTCAGAATTAAATGGCAAATAACGTTAGCCTCACTTTCGACGTCAAATTTTAGACTGAGTTGTTCATCAGCGCCACGTCATGGATTAGTTCCTCCGGTTCCTCATTATCAAAAAATTTCAACGCTGTCGTGGAGTATGCTAGACCAGTTCCTTGTCGTTCCGCTACGTGGCGCTACGCTCTACTGCACTATAACGACAAGCACGGACCACCATCTTTTGTTCAATTAATCGGAATTCCGCCTAATTCGTTTTTCCACATCTGCGCAGGTTTCTGCGCAGGTTCGTTCGTATGCGTGGAGACGATTTTTATGCGTGGAGAGTGGAAATGTTCTAAATATAGCCTGGAACGCGTGCATTTTGACGGTTGAACTACATGAACTGAGCAGCTGGATTAATTATGTTCGACTCTCACTGGGGTTGGAAACTGGTAAGTTTACGAGGGAGGAGGCGTGAGTTTTTTCACGGTTTGTTGTATGTAGGCATACTGGGAGTCCTTTGTTTTTTCGTCTCGTTTTTGTGAGGGCAGATAGGCCTAAACTCTGCATGCAGTGCACACAGCAGCAGCAGTGCACAAGTGTGCCGTTGTGGTAGGCCTTGCTTGCATCCATCACAT
>NMRB01000345.1:309466-322532 GCA_002633025.1 Notospermus geniculatus | reverse complement strand
ATGTACAGTCTTTCAAATAAGTAAATGGACAGCGTGTTTTTCAAATATCTCCGAGATAAAACAAGATAATTTGATGCGGTTTTCAACATAGTGTGGTATACTTACTTGGCCATATACCTCATGTATTTGGGTCAACCTAATTTTAACCCTTTGTTATGTAACAGGCAATTTAAAAACGGTCCATAAATTAGCTTTTTTATTTCTAATTTTTTTCAACAGATTTTGCACTGATGTGATCAGGTGATTGACATTAAAGATTCTTTGCCAAAAAAATCGGTGAAATCTGTTGTCTTTTTCGTGATATCTCAAAATATCAAAATCTGGGATTTTTGATATTTTGAGATATTGAATATTTTTTTGCTGCTATTCGCTGCCAGACATGATAACCAGATGGCTACGAAATTTTCCACGTGTTTCCATTACCGAATCAGCTGAAAATATGATGTGAAATCTGGAGGCTGCAATAAAGAGGCTGAATATCACCACATTGAAGTGAAAAAAGCATTCAAAAATTGCATAAATTATCACCAGGGAATAAATGTTACCAAATGACTTTGAAAAATGATCGAATATATCAAAATTTCAAAAATATCAAATTTTGATATTTTGAGATATTACGGAAACGGAAAAACATTTTCAATATTTTTTTTCGCAAAAACTCTCATTATCAATCACCTCATCACAACACTGTGAATTCTGCTGAAAAAAACTTGAAAAAAAAAAGTTGACTTTTGGACCTTTTTTAAATTGCGTGTTACATAACAAAGGGTTAAAATTAGGTTGACCCAAATACATCAGATATACTCTAACCTCTTCGATGTAAAACCGGTTCCAAATATTGCTTTGTAATATGTCTTATCAAGACTATTTTATCACATGTTTTATCACGATTGTTTTATGATTAATTGTGATTTTGATTAGCTTGTTTTAGTGATCCAAGGTTTTATTCGTAGTATTTACAAATACTGTATGTACAGGAGTTTCTTCTGAATAGGAGGTAAATAAATAAATAAATAAATATTCCAGTCAAGGCCTAGGACCACCCACTATTTATGATCTTATTGAGGGTATTGTGTTTTGGGCAGTGATCACCAGGTCGTGACAACCTCAGTTCATCATTACATTCAGTTCATCATTACACTCAGTTCATCATTACATTCTGTGTTTGAGGACTACTGATGTAATGCGTACCACCGTCATCTGCACCCCATTGTGTGTCATTGGTAATTGTAGAGCTGGTGGTGACGTAAGATGTGCCATCAAGGTCACAACTGTGGTCGGTTTTTTCAAATTTCTTGCATCAGGAACCCCGTTTTCATATAAAAGAGAGAGGAATTGTCCTTCCTACATACTGCCAAGCCACATCAACCCAAACAATAGGTCTTGAATGAGCAAGCAGAAGTTCATGACTTGGCTTGTAGAATATCCAGCCAATCATAGAGTATTGCATGTTCCCTTCTCACTGCATAAAGCCTAGTTTATACTTCGACGCACGACCATCGGCGTCCGACGCACGATCAAAATCTGTATGCCGACACCATTAAGCCTAGTTTATACTTCGACGCACGACCATCGGCGTCCGACGCGCGATCAAAATCTGGACGCCGACCTAATGAAGAAGGCTTATAGCCTAGTTTATACTTCGACGCACGACCATCGGCGTCCGACGCACGATCAAAATCTGTATGCCGACACCATTAGGTCGGCGTCCAGATTTTGGTCGTGCGTCGGACGCCGATGGTCTTGCGTCGAAGTATAAACTAGGCTTATGTCGGCGTACAGATTTTGATCGTGCGTCGGACGCCGATGGTCTTGCGTCGAAGTATAAACTAGGCTTTAGGTCGGCGTCCAGATTTTGATCGCGCGTCGGACGCCGATGGTCTTGCGTCGAAGTATAAACTAGGCTTAATACTTGGAGGCGGTCTTGAACCAAGTTAATGAACCCGGTTTTACATCGAAGAGGTTAGAGTATGACCAGGTAAGTATACCACACTATGTTGAAAACCGCATCCAATTATCTTGATTTATCTCGGAGATATTTGAAAAACACGCTGTCCATTAACTTATTTGAAAGACGCGGGAAATGTGGCGTATGATGTACGTACATGTATGCCATACGTACGGCATATACTCGGCGGACATATTTTTCTGTACGTAAGCCGAGCCATACGTACACCGGACGTCCAGAGGATGATCCATTGTACATACGGCGGATATAAAAATTGCTGTACGTCCGCCGTTTTGCCTGTGTAGGCCTACCCCTACCGCCTGTGGGGGCTAACCCTATGACTACCCCTTCCCCGCACACAGGGGGCTAATTGGTAACCCAGGTCAACCCCTTATAGGGAGGCCTACATAGAACCGTCAAGTGTATAGTTTATTCTGTAACGAAAAAAATTTGAGAGAAAATGGCCGCCATCCTTTTCATACTTCAGTAGTGCGACGCACTTTGATGTGATTACTAACCCTTCATTATGTAATGCAATATAGAAATAGTCTCCATCGAAAACTCAGATCATTCAAATAGATAGATTTGAACAGCATATGCATTGAAACATTCGATTATAGCTCTTTCATGGTGTTAGTCAAAGCTGGTCAGCCATGACACTGGCTACCGAGGTTTGTGTAACTATAGGGCCGTTTAGACGACAGGCAAAAATCCACATACGATCCGATCGAATCCGATTGTGGTTCAAAAATCTTGCGTGTAAACGCTACCCAATGGGGTCCAATGTGGATTTTGGACCGTATTGGACCACATTCGACCACATTCAAATCTCGTCTAAACGTAAATGAGACCGGATGCGGTCGATCGGATCCAATCGGATTGAATCTGAATGTGGTTTTTTGGCTTGTCGTCTAAACGGCCCTATTAGGGCCGTTTAGACGACAGGCAAAAATCCACATGCGATCCGATCGAATCCGATTGTGATTCAAAACTCTTGCGTGTAAACGCTACCCAATGCGGTCCAATGTGGATTTTGGACCGCATTGGACCACATACGACCACATTCAAATCTCGTCTAAACGCAAATAAGATCCGATGCCGTCGATCGGATTCGATTGGATCGAATCTGAATGTGTTTTTTTGGCTTGTCGTCTAAACGGCCCTATTATTATTTGTGATCATGCAATTACAGTTTAGTGACAAGAGGTCAGCCAAGTACCTTTGGCCAGTTCAATGTGAAAAACACTTTAATGCTGAACCATACAGCAATGCAAGAATCTACCGGCATCATAAAGGCCGCCGTACACGTGATACAATTTTTTCCTACGAAATATTTTGTAGGAATTTATTTTACCGAGTGTGACGGGAAACATCGTCCCATTTTTGTCGTATGGGAAAAAACCCACAAATAGGTTCTGTCCTATTTTTCTTGTACAATAAAATGCTATAGGGAATACTCTAGATTCGTTCTTCTAAGGTTACTTCAGATATTCATGCTGTAGGTTTAGGCCTAGCCCACACAGACCATACAAAGGATTTATTGACTCTGTTCAACATAACTAACCAATGAGTGAGTCTTGCGTTACTTGCGCTGGGCTGCGAAGACTGCTTTGTTGGCAGGCACTACTAAAAGAGTGTTCGGTGAAGTAACCTTAGAAGAACGAATGTAGAGTATTTCCTATCGTGTACGCCGTGGTAGCAGATTATTGTACAACTGACGCATTGTGCTCCTTTGTCTGCATGTAATACGTCAATCCTGACCTCGTGACGTGGTCATATTTTTCGTCACACACAATAGAGAGCTTGAGAACCGCTACTTATCCTTAACCGAAACGTATACGTATCCCGATACGTTTGCGTTCTGACGGATCCCTAATTCATTTGAGAAAGCACAACGTATATGGATGCGGATACGTAAACCTAGATAAAAGACGATCACTGATTGGGCTAAATACAGGGATCCACCAATGGCTGGGATTCTTACAGCGGATAAAAACACAATCTCCTACGGAGAGGTCAGGCAGTTTCATCACCTTATACTGACTCTGCCACCAGGTCCGGACTATTTCTGCGGAAGATAGTAGATTCCACTACATGCCAAGTGGAATTGAAGTATTTCATGGGTGCGTGCACAAAACGTTTCGTAGACCTACTTTTATCTGATTGGTTCACAATTTGGGTTGCGTGTAATGTAGGACCCTGGTACGAAATACTGCTACCAGAGGTCGCGGTGTACAGTGGGTGATCAGAATGCGTCCGACCTATACTTATCAAGCAGTTATAAATGGATTTGACAGAAATAAAATTCAGTTTCTGCGATACCCAAGAAAGTTGGGGAATTTGACGACTCCTTTTCAGGAGTTAAAAGTTTTGGGAAGGCGTCGATACACTTTTCTGTTTTGTAAATATAAAATTTGAGAAATCAGTGTTTTTGTGCTGACAGACCGACAACGAAACTGCTAAACTCGTTGCGTTCTCCGTCAGCACCCGGATCGAATACGAGTGGGTTACGTCAGCAGCCTACACACAAACTGGCGACGTATTACGTAAAAAGGGGTCGATCAGGATAGGTTTATTGTAGGCGGTTTCTACTGAGCGCCGTATTCAGGAACTTATATATTGTGGGAAATGTAGCTCAACGTATCGAAAAGTTATTCAACCACAGAATTGATGACGTATTTGGCTGAATCAATCCGTTTCAGGATCGGGATAAGGATAAGTAGGCGGTTCTCAACCTCACTATTAACTTTTATGCTGCAACGTAATCCTTGCTAGGAAATAAATGGGATCATCTACGGCGAGATGGGAAATATTTCGTTCCAATAAAATTTGATGAGAAATCGTTCGAAATATTTCGTAGGTGAAAAATGTATCGTGTACGGCGGCCTTAAGCTGGGTTTCTCAGTGGAAACCCCGCCCGTTGTTCGACGTTTCTTACGAATAGCCATCTTTGATTTTGCGGCGACGAAGTTTTCTATCTTCGCCGCCTCCACTCAATCACGACAACAACGACATCGACAACGAAAACGACAAACGCCAGTGCACCGACAATACCAGCAACAATACCCATGACATCAGCAATTGTGCCCAAAGAAGTGATCGGCCCTTCTACATGTATCTCATCTCCGTTAGAGAACTTGATCGGCGGAACCGTGGCGACGGTAATGATATTTGAAGGATCACCCTTGTTACCGGCCTCGTCTATGACACGAATTGCCAAATAAAGTGTCTTCATCTTCTTGTAGCCGCTGACATTGATCTCATACTCTTCTTTCTCACCACTTTCTTTAGGTGTCGCCAACAAAGAGATCCGGGTACTGTTTTCAAATTGCTCTTTGATTTCTTTGAAACGTCCAATGCGTAAGTCGTATGTTGTCTCTGGAAAAAGAGACATTCTTACTACCCAAAGAGAGAAGACGCACAAAAGTCAACATAACGTATGATAATGAATGGGAAGTCAACTTCCAGAATTTTAGCAAATTTTCGGCCCCAAAAGGGGCCTTCGTCAGGCTCTGTCACTTCACACTATGAAGATCAAGGAAAGACTTCGGCCATTTCTGTATTGGCACGCATTGTTGGAGGCGCGAAAAGGACGTCACTTAATGGCTGCGCCATCTGTAGCCGTGCGAAGAACTAACGAATACACGGGGATTTCGAAAAGCACGGCGAGATTGCCGTGTCTCAAAAATGTTCGTGTTTTTGAGGTACGGGTTTCTCGAAGCCCGGCAATTCATGCATAGGTGTGACCGCAAAAAACCCGGGGAATTTATGTGTTGTAATCACGGCTATTCAGAGGCATTTACATTTACTTACGGTTGCTCCTGCTGACGTCATCGCCTACAGCCGTCCAGCCCAACGTTACATTGCCCTGGTCAATGTCAAGAGAGATGACCTTCAAGTCCCTGATCATAGGCGGGGGGATGGCATCTCTGAATACTTGAAAGGATGGCTTTTCAACTTTCAGCTCTCCGGCACTGACCACGCGCTGAATTGGTCCAATGTTTTGATAGGTTGTGCTCGATTCACGAGATCTGTCTGCAATGTGAAATGAGAATATACACACACTGACCAATAAGTATTGCAACACAGGTTTTTTCCAAATTTATCGGAAGTCAGTCATCAATGTTTGACTCCCAAATGTAGGTGATACTTTGGGTTTGAAAGGTCTTGGGGGGGGGGGGGGGGGACATATCAGGAAAATATAAGAAACTTCAACATCCTTAAAGGTAGACGCTCCAGTTNGGGGGGGGGGGGAGTGGACATATCAGGAAAATATAAGAAACTTCAACATCCTTAAAGGTAGACGCTCCAGTTCGAACATTACGGTATGCCACCTATTGTCCACTTCTGGTACTAATGGCCCTGTCACACCTTGACGATTTAGCCAGCGTATGCCAACGTATGAAAAATTTGACTTAATACGCTGACGTACGTCGAATAAGTTATGGGTAAGTTTTGTATAAGTTAAGAGCACGCTGAAGCACGCCGGCATACGTCGTAGTAGGTATCCTTCACGAGGCGACTTATGGACTAACGTATACCAGACGTAAAACCTAAACTCGCCAATTACTAAGTTCCGCCATAACATTACATGTAGTGCATTATCCAGGGGGCGTAGTGTCTCCGCTTGGCGAGTTTGTGACCTTACAGATGACTTATGCTATAAGTCGTCAGACCTCATTAAATTCCGGTGTCGTGATTGGCCCTATGCTAATGTTCCCTGTTCGCCACAGCGCTGGCAGTACTTCGTAGCTGCCAGTGTCGACATACAATACGACTATACCTGAATGAATGAATGGGTGGGCGGGAACCGACCCGTAATAGTTGGGGACGACACAGCTCGACACTGTTGGCCGAATTACTGATAATGTGCGCACCACGATGGGAGGGGAACGCCACTCTTGCAAAGAATAGAGAGCTGAGAGCAAATTGCTCCTACAGCAGAAGGAAACCAGAGTCCCGTATGAGATCTTTGCAGTCAGAGGGAGTTACCCTCACTATCACATGAAGAGCGGGTTCGACCGGGGATACAGGGCCGTATTTAGCTTTATGGTCCGGGGGTCAGAAGACCTTTTTTGCCCAAAATCCGCATGAAAATCACGTTCCCCTGCACCCCTCGTTAAACACAGCCCTGGATAAAACCAGGCGTAAGCGTGAAGTAGATCCCCTTGTAAAACGTGTCTGCTTATACGTATGTTGTTCCATGACAAATAAATGGCAGTAATCGAAACCGACCGACAGAGATTAAAATCAGGGTCGTAGCTAGCGGCGGTTGGGGGAGGGGGGGGGGGCAAATAGCAAATCCCCCCCCCCCCGGGCATGCACAAAGGGAAAAACAATTTGTTGCTGTAAAAGGTCATTTCCCCTCTTCAAGCCAAGTTATTGTAGTGTCAGATGTGGGGAAAATGCATCTGAGAGGGTGTAGATTTTCAATCTTCGCCTCCAGACTCAATCAATTTTGCCCCCCTAGGCCACAAAAGCTACATTAGCTAGGACCTGACAATGTTGCAATATTCATTTGTTGCCAGGGACAGTTCTTCCTGGGGACATTCGTTCCTTTCACACCTGGTTATTTATAACCATAATGATTTTGCCTGTGCCAGTCATTGAAAACGCAGACCGAAGAAGGCGGCGGCCGTATCACTATTCGCTAAAAAACACAGTAAGTAACGCACTAAGGAATTGTCAAACTGAATGGGCTCTACTTCACTGCCTTTCTCTATGTAATACCCCCATCACACTGAGCTGGTTCTCGGTACGATCTTGAAAATTTTGCCGAACGGTCTCAAACTGTCTGCGAACGGTGTGGACGTAGTGGCAACGTTTTACAGACTTTTTACGAACTTCATGGACGGGAAGGGTGCTCCAGAACATCGAAGCATTATTTGGCCAAGGGTTACACGTTCTAGCCGGTTTTACGATTTTTTAGGACGGGGCAGGACGTTTTGAGAACTACTTCAGTGTGACAGGCCCTTAAACTATTAAGCAAAACGCGACCACCGCCCAAACAAGAATGACATTGGCGAACATGATTAAAATGGAACATTAGCATATGGCCAATCACGACACCGGAATTTAATGAGGTCTGACGACTTATAGCATAAGTCATCTGTAAGGTCACAAACTCGCCAAGCGGAGACACTACGCCCCCTGGATAATGCACTACATGTAATGTTATGGCGGAACTTAGTAATTGGCGAGCTCAGGTTTTACGTCTGGTATACGTTCCTCCATAAAGCCGCCCATACACGTTCAATATTATTGAACAATATGAGGACCAAAATGGGCGATATTATTGCCAATCTTTCTTCCAACCATCATGCCAGAAGCACATGCCCCTATTTTGGGCCCCATATTGTGCAATAATATTGATCGTGTATGGCCGGCTTAAGTCGCCTCGTGAAGGATACCTAGTACGTCGAGGTCGTCGAAAAATTTTGTGCATGCACAAAAGTTTTCGACGTATGCCAGCGTATGGTTCATACGCGGGCCATACGTTATGCGATCGTGGACACCCGTTACCACACGTTATTTGTAAGTTACTCATAAGTCTAAATACGTCGAGACAATTTCTAGCGTACCCAAAACGTTTTCCCAACCTATTAGTAACGTGCCTTGAACCTATGTGTAACTTATATGGAAATTACCTCCAACGCATGTAGACGTATTTGACGTGTTCCGGACGACCACATAACTTACTGAACGTGTTGGTAACTTACAGCTACCGTATAATGGCGTATTGGCAGCGTTTAGGGGCATTAGTACCTAATGAAATGGTCCATGGATCATGTGCTCACCTGGGCGAATGTACCAGAAGAATAGTTCCAGGGCAAGCCTCGAGTTCCAGGGTACACCTAATATGATTATGGTCAAAATCACAAGGTCAAAACATTCTTGCTTGCATAATTTATATATGACATAGCACGTGCCAAAGTCCACATAGAGGGTACATACACACACTGCACGAAAGTATTGCAACGTAGTTTTTTTCTCAGTTTCTCGGTAGTCAGCCATCAATGTTTGATTCCCAAATGTTGATGCGATACTTTAGGTGTTACAAGCCTGTTGCTTCGAAAAGTTTTAAGGAAAAGTCGGTCTCTCAAGGAAATATAAGAATATCACCCATTTGATATATCGAAGACTAGGCCTACCAGATTTTTTAGAAAATGAAGACAACAGAAAAAAATATTGTGTTGAACATTCGCATCATTTTCGAGTTATTTGGTATAAAAAATTGACCAATTTTGTCAAAAATCATTATTTTTAGAAAAGTTAAGTTTTCTTGACAGGGTGGCCTTTCACTGGATGAAACTGGCATGGCTGAGACACATGCGATGGCAGGTTTTCATAAGAGGTGTAATCTCATGCAGAATCTCATTTTTTCCCAGTTTTTGATAGTTTTCGATAATCTTCGTTCAAAGTTGATAGTTTTAATTTTTTTCTTGTATCTCCTTGCTCATCATCAGCTAGGTTTCATTGTCACGAAGAGTGATCCAATATCACATGAAGATTTTGTCAGTTTCACGGTTTTATATATTTTCTTTTCATAACTTGATATTTTTATTAGCAATGATATTTTTTCAGTACATATGGCCAACAGTATGTTTTGCCATAGGTAGCGCCCCCCCCCCATATATATGTTTGAAAATAGATGTAAAAGTAGTAAAGGCATAAGAGGAATCCAGAAAAAAATCGATGTTGCAATACTTTTGTGCAGTGTGTGATCATACATGATCACACAAAGTCTTTTTAAAGGCTACGACACGTGATCGTTGGCAACACGCTGCCGTGCGCTATGCACAAGTTAGACTCGCGTTCGACATACGTTGTGGACGCCGGCAACACGCTACGCATTCGTTGGTATAAGTTATCTATAAGTTGTCGAAACGTTCTATATAAGTTACTAATACGTTATGTATACGTCGAACTCGTTATGAATACGCTATGTATACGCCCAAAATTGAAAAAAAAGTCGATAGTTCAACGTATGCCATCAAAATGATCACGTCGGGCATACGCTGGCTAAATCGTCAAGGTGTGACAGGGCCATAACAAATTGGATAAAATCGAATTAAATCTCGCCTTTCACAACGCTTTGTTTGTTTTTGAGCGTAAAATCATAAATTTATTTCAGTTACAAGAATATTTATCAAGATAGATATAAAAATAGATAACATTAATGTGTCCACCTGTCCGCAGTAAAAATAACTATTATAATCAACCAAGTAAATAAGCAAACCGTAATGTTTACAATTCGAACTAGAGTGCCTTTAAGTATGCAATAATAAGAGTCCGCATCTTCATGATGAAAACACTTTATTTACACTTCACGATCGATTTCGGTTCACACTGAACCCTCTTCAGGTGACTTTTACATTTTGGACTGAACAGCAAATTGTACGAACACACTTATACACGAACACACTTATACACAGGCAAAAGTGTCCGCTATAAATCCTATGTAAAACCTATACAAATCCTATATAGGAATTCCTTTATGAATCCTATAAAAAATGATAAGTCTAAAACTATATCGGGCTTCGTCCGCCGACTACTATATTAGTGAGGTTCCGCATCGTCACGAATTCCGAATCTCGAAACGATTTTAGGCCTGCGTGACGTTACGTCACGACGCCATTTCTTCTTCAAAAATCCGTGGTGGTCCGACCTTCGGCCTTGTGAAAGGTGTGACAACCTCTTTTTAACACCACTTCACTACCTTAGTGAGGTTCACTACCTTACACTGTTATTTTAAGCATTTATTTCACCACTAAAGTGTGCCAGGGATAACCAATTGTCACATCTCTGCTCCGAAAAGCCCAAGAAAACATTTCTTGTAAATGAAAAATATCAATTCGTAATTCGTAAATGACCTACGAAGATTTAGGCCCATCCTCGTCAAGATGCAACGAATTTGCACGACGTCACGAAGAAGACGCAACGTCATACGTCAAAGTGATGACGTCATAGTCGAAGCATATTCGTAATTCGGAATTGGGAGACGTTGCGCAACCTCCCTATTAATAGTACTCCACAACCTCCATTAGACATGTTAGATTGTAAAAAAATAAATCGGAAAGTCGTCTCCGAATATTTTGCAAATTTTCGACCCCAATCGGGGTCTTCCTCAGGCACTATGTAGGAGAGATCCCAGAGGTGAATGAGCTAGAACCTAATGAGCTAGAATCAGCTAGATCCTTCCATTATTAAGTTCTAGCTCATTCACCTCTGGGATCTCTTCTACATACACTGTAGCGCCTGAGGAAGACCCCGATTCGGGGCGAAAATTTGCGAAATATTCGGAGACGACTTTCCGATTTTTAATTTATACTTTATACTGTGTGTCGTTTTTGTGCTGTTTTTTTGGATATCCATAGATTGTAAAAAAAAGATGTAATAAAAATAAAACATGTTTAAACCGAATTCTTTCACACCCAGCTGCAAGGCTATGCCCACTATACACGATCAAGTTTTTCATCCTATTTGGGCTTCAATGTATAAACCCGCACGTGGGCCTTTTTATTGAGCAGATTGAGAAAATTGAATGAAAAATCTGATCGTGTGTGCACGGGGCATAAGCAACAGTTTCATTCGGATTAGTTTCTTACCATTTAAAAGAGCTGAACCCGATGTACTTGAGGTCGTCGTGGATGCAATCTTGGCGGTGTTTCCTGGATTTTCCGCGTTTATAGTGACACTGTATCGCCCTTCTGTGTTCAGCAGAAATCTCCCAAATTCTGCTGAGTAGATACAGTCATCAGCCTCCAGATCCGAACCTCAAATAATCGAAATAAAACGTTTGGTTATGCACGTACAGCGATGGAAAACATTATTGAACCACCTCTGGTTGAATCACTCATTTTCCATTAAAATAGGTCCCACAAAAATCTCTAATCATTCTGTTTGTACTGATTTATTGTGTTGGTCAGTTTGCTCAAACTTCACCAAGACAATATCAAATGTAGAAATTGACTTTCCGTAATGAAGAAACAATTGGAGCTGGTAGAAAGACCTTGCCGAAAGTTCTGACTAAAAGTTAGTAGGGACCTGAAGTGCATACATTTACTGTGCAGAGGACTGTCCACTTCACATCGCTTCTAATCAAAACCTGAATTCTTCGAGACCCGGTTGGGGTCGAAAACTTGCAACAAAGGATAAGTGTCATACTTAGACTTAAGTAGTTTTATGAATACGGTGCCAGGGCCCAAATCCATAAAACCTTGCTGGGCTTAGTTGCCTGCTAAAGTGCCTAGTTTGTACAGGCCAATGTACACAACTAGCAACCAACTAAGCTAGCAAGGTTTTATGGATTTGGCCCAGGTCCCGTATTCATAAAAGTACTTAAGTCTAAGTGTGATACTTTTGTGTTGAACAAAGGATAAGTATCACACTTAGACTTAAGTAGTTTTATGAATATGGGTCCAGGCCCCGTATTCATAAACATACTTAAGTCAAAGTGTGATACTTATCTTTTGTGTTGAACAAAGGATAAGTGCCACACTTAAGACTTAGGTAGTTTTATGAATACGGGGCCAGGGGCCGTATTCATAAAACTACTTAAGTCTAAGTATGACAATTACCATTTGTTCAACACAAAAGATAAATACCACACTTAGTTTTATGAATACGGGGCCAGGGGCCGTATGCATAAAACATCTTAAGTGTAAAATTCTCCTTATCTTTTGTTCGGAACAATAGTTTAATGGAAATTTTACACTTAAGATGTTTTATGGCCCCGGGGTCCGTACTCGTATAAACATACTCTACTTTCGTCTGTTTAAGGTCCCTTCATTAAACACCAATTCATTATGTATGCACTGGCAAAGTTATTTCAATATGACTGGCCAGCAGAGGGAAAGGTGGGGAATAATGAAGTTGTTTGACCTCTCGCCTGAATTGCGCAACCGAGTGTCTGTGGTCATTTTGAAATTGACCTCTTTGAAAAGTGCAACCAGGCCTGCCGCCTGATTTCGTTGAAATGAAGCAGCTGTGGGTTAATTCTTGAATACTAGTTAAGTCCAGAATGAAATTGACACCCGGGCTGTGGGAACTCAGGCCTTGATTGTCAGTACCAGTATAAACAGCGTGCAACATGGTCAATTTCGTGAAATGGATTCG
>NMRB01000345.1:297477-309125 GCA_002633025.1 Notospermus geniculatus | reverse complement strand
TTTCCTTTCAATTTCCGTGAAGAATCTCATTTCCCCTCGGACACAATTCCAAGGCAGCCATCTTGAATGCGCACCGATTTCCTTCAGTTTCTGGGGGTTTGGATGCGGTTCGCCTCATCACACCAGCAGCACCCTACGCATTAACTAACTAGGTCACACAAAAACGTTGCGTTAGATCAATAATTGGCAGATTGGGTTTGAGATATCGGTACGATTAATGCCTCAACTTATCCAGCAAATCAGGTTGAACATCTTAACAGGCCAAAATAGTCTCACGGTCCTGACGCCGGCGGTCGATCACGTGGGTTTGTTGATAAACAATATGGCTGCTTGGACTTGTGCCCGAGGTGAAATGCGCCGCCCAGTGGACAGATAAAGCATGGCGCACACGGGCGACTAAAATGGGGGCGACAACTACATGTACGTCGCATGCGATACCTTTGAGGTCGATCAGTGATGTCATCCGCGACATCACTGATCTTCCAATGAAGCATTTGTTGCAAACGAGTCAACAAAAACTAAACATATGTTCAGTCGCTGCTGTGGTCGCAAGGCCGGTGTAGCAGTGAAGAGTGTTCCCCCTGTAAAAACTGTTGACTGACGGAATAAGCGGCATGGGTATAGAAACCAATCGCCAGAGATTAGAATGTAACAATAGGATCTTTTGTTCCCAGGACAGTTTTTCCTAGGACATTCGTTCCCATCACACCGGTCGCCTAGAAAATCGCTCGAAAAATCGCCCGTGTGCGCCATGCTTTAAGGCTAGGGATACACTGAACGCGATTTTCGCACGTACGGGATTAAGAATCGCCGGTGAAAAATGAAATCGGCGATAAACCAGCTAGTGAAAATAGTCGATCGACCTACGGGGCGATTTCCGTTTTTAGCCTAGGGATACACTGAACGCGATTTACCCCATCGCGCGCGATTTTCGCACGAATCTCTTTGTTTCGGAGGCAATGCGGCATGGAATAACAAAGAAACAACGCGCGCGATGGGTAAATCGCGTTCAGTGTATCCCTAGCCTTACTGAGCACTAAAAAAGTGGCGATTTTCGCGGCGATTAAAACGCCCGCCAAATCGAGCCTTTACAATTCGCCTGATTTCGTTCCGAATGCCAAGTGCGGGGCGTTACCAGATCCCTTGTCCGTTAGAATTACTACCACCGTGCCGTCCGAGCCTTCTATCGTAGCTGAGACATTCATACCGATGACGGGGTCGTAACCTCTTGATACCTGGCGGAGAAAACAACACAACAGAATGATACACACCGAAATCCAGCAAGGCTCCCATTATATTCCTGGGCTGAGTTAAAGCTGAACTTAATAGATATAAACCCCAAGCGGCTGAGGTAGAAATTACGAACAGCCACAAGGCACTTCCAAACTACCTCTGAAAACGATACACCCTCTCGGACGGTCACAGGTGGTTTCACTTGCCACCACGATCTTCAACAGCAAAGATCTCGGCACAGCTGCCAAATGAGAAAAAACGAAAAATAATCTGTTATGGTACCGAGATTCGAACCCACAACCCTCTGATCGATTCGCCAACCTCTTTCTATTTGCGCCACATGTGACTACTTGCACAGGCTACAACGACGCCGATGTACAATAAAGGCGCTGTGGTTTTGAAGATCTCCCGTGAGGAAATAAAGCGATCGGAATTGTCGCCATGCAAGCAAGCAGTCTTCGTGGCGCGTACAGAAAGAGGTTAGCGAATCGATCAGAGGGTTGTGGGTTCGAATCTCGGTGCTACCACAGATTATTTTTCGTTTTTTCTCATTTGGCAGCTGTCGCTGAGATCTTTACTGTTCAAGGGCGTGGTGGCAAGTGAAACCAACTGTGACCGTCCGAGAGACTGTATCGTTTTCAGGGGTAGTTTGGAAGTACCTTGTGGCTGTTCGTAATTTCTACCTCTGCCGCTTGGGGTTTATATCTATTAAGTTCAGCTTTAAGGGTTCGTGAATAAAACCAAGAGCGCACCCGGTCATATCGCAGCGATCTAATCGGCACAGATCATCGAACACCAGGCGAATTCGGTTTTGGTAGTTTGATATTGGGCTCGAGCCTAATCGGGTCTATTCGCCGACAACGTAGTCTGTCCCTCAGTTTGGAGAGTGGCGCGCACGGCGATGGTGGCGCCAGTTGTCGAGAAAAATGGAAATAGGACTCATTTAACTTACCATTGCGAAAATGGACACCTGTGCAGCTACGTCACCCCCAAGGGTGTTGGTTTTGTCTCCGAACCAGGACTCCATGCGGATTGGTTTTTGTCCCTCTCTACGTGACTTAGATTGCACGTTTACCAGTACTACGGTACTAATGCCGTATGTCGTCACGGTGTACACCCATTCACCTATCTGGAAACATTTTAAATGTTTTATTTAAAATTGTCAGTGTATTTCAAAGTCATGTAGAGTATGTAGGCCCCCAGTTCGTATACATGTAAAATCAATAAGACAGGGGCTTTCTTCAACCTTGAAGTCGTACAAACCAAAAGCTGACCTCTTTCCATTACCCTACCATGTCTTTTTACACGGTGCTGGTTCGAGGAAACCTACCTCCCCCCTCCTCGGGCGGGTTCGGTTCAGGATAGATTGATCGTTTTCAAATTCAGTCGGTCAAAATGTACATTTTGTACTATTCACATTGATTTCGAAGCGGCAGATTTTGCAGGATACGCCTCCGAAGTTTGGCTGTCTAATGCATTTCCCATTAAACTAAAATACTTCTTTCGCCTTTTTCTCAAAATGGCGCTTGATATCGAGGACCATAACTGTCATGGCGCCACAACAAACCCCGCGAACCATTTGCTTTAAAAGACAAGCCCTGCACACTCTGAGTGAGTCAGACTGTCAGAGTCTGACAGTAGATTCTAAAATACCTTGGTATTGTGCGTATGTTTCAAATGGATAATGCATTAGCCTCATTCTGAATGCAGCGGGTCTGGGTGACACAACCAAGACCCCCGGCTCAGTGTTTCAATGGCGTCTGGCGTCCAGCATTTCTCGCTTCGAGCATTCAGCGAGGTAGTGCAGCGAATGTCGGCCAGGTGGATACTCAGTGACCTATCCCAACGACGTTTTGTACCATCAGCTACATTTCCTGCGGATAGTCCGTTGAAGAAAGCACCCTGCGATCTCATGTCGACTCCTGCAGCATGCTGTTAGCGCTGCACACAAATGTACACAATACAGGCACGATGTACAGGTTTGTACACACAGTGCGTGATTCACAGATGTCGCGTCATTGACGGAGCGTCCTCGCTGATATTTTTAGGCCTATTTTGCAATCTAAATTTTATGAATGTTTAGTTTGAGGTATTTTAGAATAGAAATTAAACCCTTGGAGTCGGGTCTTGATTGCGACACCAAACCCGCTCGGGTGGAGCAAAAATTCCGCCCAAACCCGAGGCGCTCTACATTTTAGCTCCACCCTCGCGGGTTTGGGTAGCAACCAAGACCCTCCGCCTCGGATTTAATTCCTTAAACCTTGTTGTATTATGGCTCCAAGGCAGGATATAGCATTATTGTAAAATAATACAATAAAACGTTTTTATTTTTTGCAGTAAAACCAATCTTGTGTTCGGATTGACGGAGGTTCCAGGAGAAAGGCACTTTAAATGGCTCCACACCACGCACGATTCCTTGGACTGGATCTTACCAAAAACAAAAAAATACACGTTTGCAAATGACAAAATGGGGCATCATTTATTGACAAACCTGCGCAATCCCTGGAATGTGAATACGAATGATCTGATTGGTGCTGTCGACTTGGTACGAGCTGGTGTCTGTCTTGGTAATAGCCGACCCGTCAGGAGCTTCAAGGCGAACCTCCACCCTGGCGGATTTTGCCAAATAGTTGAAGGTCACAACAGTATCTTTACCAATGGTTAAGTCGATGGCAAATTTACCCTTAAAGACCTGCGTGCGTGTGACGAGCTTAGCAGAATTTGTAACCTGCAAAAATACACACGAAGTCGACACATTAAGGGTTATGTAAAGTGACTCGAAATCTTGAATTTTTGACGCAAAAAATCTGACTAAGTGCGCACTAAATGGAGAAAATAAGGCTCGGGGCTCCTCCTTATGACGGCTCACTAGGCCCCCCAACCCTTGTTTTCCAAATTTAGTCTGCAGTTAGCCAGATTTTTTGTGTCAAAAATTCGAGATTTCGAGTCACTTTACATAAACCTTAAAACGTGTTTGGCAGCATTCAAAAAAATCATTATCGAATTAAATGTACTGACAACATGCGACGGACATAATCTTAGAGTAAATTATCGCCGAAGCAGGGAATTTTGAAGAACTTTTACTAGTTTTAATATCAAGAAAATGAAAGGGTCCATGGACCATGTGCTCACCTGGGTGAATGTACCAGAAAAACAAATGACAAATGGACCCGTGATGGCAAAATGAGTCGGAATGCGGCAGCGAAGATATCTGGATATATACTGACACCAGGTAAGAACATTCTGCCTATTACCGTTCCTGAAATGTTGGCTAAAAGGGCCTCTAGAGGCAGCTGCTATTAGGCTACTAATAATGCTAACAGTATTTTCACTATGCAATAGGTGGCGCTAGTAAGCATGAACTCGTTAATTGTGAATCAAATGTTGACAGTGATGAAATTTTACTTCCAAATTGATGCCCAAAGTTGGATCCTCATGCCACCAATTCTCTGTTAATAATCATATCAATATGCACTAAAAAGCTGCCTCCGGAGGCCCTTTAAGTGAAGGTTTCAAGATGGCCGACGAGCCGTCATATTTGAAGTGCAAAAGGGTGGAAATTTGTTGTATGCACAGAGGGTACCTAATTTAGGTCTGGAGCGATGTAAAATGGACAACTTACTGTCTACACAATAAGTGTATGCACTTCATGTCCTTCCTTTTAGTCAGAACTTTTGACAAAAGGTCCTTTTGACAGCTCCATTGTTTCTTCATTGGGAAGTCAATTTCATATCTTTCATATCGTCTTGGTGAATTTTTAGCAAATTAACCAACACAATAAATCAGTACATACGGAATGATTGGAGAGTTGGTGCGGTTGAGTGAATCAACCAGAGGTGGTCTAATATTAGAGAGGTTAAGATCTTGAACGCGAACGACAAACGTGGACGTTCCCGTGAAAAATTCGCGTATATTTGGTTAAGAAGTGAATTAACCAGGAAGGTGAACGCGACCTATTGTTTAAGTAATTGGGCATGCATTGTTCGTGTGTCTCGAAAAATGGTATCTTATATTGGTACAATCTCCGACGGTGAGGTCAGACCGTTTCACCTTACTGACTCTGCCATCAGGAAGTCCGGACTATTTCAGCGAAGGATCGTATACAAAGGTCACATGGTATTTCAGTACATGCCAAATGGAATAGAAATATTTCATGGTTTCAATTCATCCACAAACGACACCCATGCGACCCAAATGAATTCGCGTTCTTATGCCATGTGTAAATGACAAATCGCCTCTTTCCACGTTCACCTCTACCGAGAACGCAATCGGGTGACGAGAAGCAGTGATGCAATGCCAGTCTTTATTGGCCACGATTAGTAATTATGCAATGGGAACTATCATTATTTTGGAGTGAAGGTTGAGTGGGTGGTGTACCTCCCTCAGCCTTCACTCAGGTAAACGTTTATTTACCAAAATGGCGTATATGTGGCTCAATAGGTAGGAAAATATTGAAAGATTGGAACAAAATGTTGGTCACTTGCGAAGAGAATATAATTTTGTCTATGACAAGTACTTAGTTTTTGTCAAAAAACAATATTTTATCCACAAAAACTAAGTTTTATGAGCATAAAACTAAGTTTTATTGCAAAAATATAGGTTTTTTTGAATAACTGGATAATCCGCTTGCCATAGCCGGACGTTAAAGTGATCCTAAACCGCCAAGCAAAAGTTGGCACCCGATCATTTTCACCGCCCACGAAAATGGAACTTCCGATTTCCGCTCCTGGCTTTTATGGGAAGTCAATTTCTATCTTTCATATCGTCTTGGTGAATTTTGAGCAAATTAACCAACACAATAAATCAGTAATTACGGAATGATTGGAGAGTTGGTGCGGTTGAGTGAATCAACCAGAGGTGGTCTAATATTAGAGAGGTTAAGATCTTGAACGCGAACGACAAACGTGAACGGGAATGACGTCATTGTCGTTCCCGTGAAAAATTCGCGTATATTTGGTTAAGAAGTGAATTAACCAGGAACGTGAACGCGACCTATTGTTTAAGTAATTGAGCATGCATTGTTCGTCTGTCTCGAACAATGGTATCTTATATTGGTACAATCTCCGACGGTGAGGTCAGACGGTTTCACCTTACTGACTCTGCCATCAGGAGGTCCGGACTATTTCAGCGAAGGATCGTATACAAAGGTCACATGGTATTCCAGTACATGCCAAATGGAATAGAAATATTTCTTCCACAAACGACACCCATGCGACCCAAATGAATTCGCGTTCTTATGCCATGTGTAAATGACAAATCGCCTCTTTCCACGTTCACCTCTACCGAGAACGCAATCGGGTGACGAGAAGCAGTGACGCAATGCCAGTCTTTATTGGCCACGATTAGTAATTATGCAATGGGAACTGTCATTATTTTGGAGTGAAGGTTGAGTGGGTGGTATACCTCCCTCAGCCTTCACTCAGGTAAACGTTTATTTACCAAAATGGCGTATATGTGGCTCAATAGTTTGGAAAATATTGAAAGATTGGAACAAAATGCTGGTCACTTGCGAAGAGAATATAATTTTGTCTATGACAAGTACTTAGTTTTTGTCAAAAAACAATATTTTATCCACAAAAACTAAGTTTTATGAGCATAAAACTAAGTTTTATTGCAAAAATATAGGTTTTTTGAATAACTGGATAATCCGCTTGCCATAGCCGGACGTTAAAGACCGCTAGACATGCAGCTCACCCCGGTGAGCTAACGAATTGGAGGGATCTGAAAAGAAACTTTACAGAACTTGAAGACCCCCTCCCCCGAAAAAAACATATGGACTATATCAAAATATTGAAATGGTCACTCGATATCCATTACCTACCCAACCTCCATGTCCAGCTTGACTATTTCCTGTCGTCAAATACATGTACAATGTTCTATTTTTTAAAGGCCGGGGCTATTTGCACATATCACAAAAACTGTGATTGTGATTGTTACAAAAATGATATCAAAACCATTCTAATTTGATAAAAATTTCCCAGGTTTCTTCTAATCAGGACAGGAGTTTCATTTGAAAGAAACCAACAGTTTAATTTTTAGACAGGATCAAAATGGTAACATTTTTTTTGAGACGCTCTGTACATGTACAATGTTCTATTTTTTAAAGGCCGGGGCTATTTGCACAGCATGCTGTGTAACTAAGGAGTGAATTTTTATGTACACAGCAAGTACGTAAATATTCATAAGGATCATTAGGTTCTGCCTCGCCCACATTTTGCTGTGTAAATTAGGAAAATATGATATTTTCACAGCGAAATTTTAGAATTCGGCAAAATGAGCCATACGTGGCCACTTGCAGGATACCAACTTGGAACGAATGCTACTTCGTATTTCGATCTCTTATGTCAGTAGATTAACGTTTGATTGCGCGGCGAGGTTTTACTGTACGTCCCCTACGTGTTAACGTTACTCTGCCCAGGGAGCTCTTGACAAACATTCGTCATCACAACCAGAGGTGAAGCGAGAGGGGGCGGGGGGGGGGGGCAAGTATGTGCCCCCAGGTGGACCGGAAAAACGTGTTTTTCATGCACATTTTNCCCCCCGAGGACCTTTTGCCTCCCCTCAGGCCAAAAAGCTAGCTGCGCCCCTGACAACCTGTCTTATCACTCAAATATGTATAGTAGGCCGATAATGGAAGATGTTCTTATACTCCGATAGGTGCCTAGGTCAGGTCCGTAATCTGGTACTGCAGCCTGTTTCTGTGTGATGACCCAAGTCTAAGACACCTATGTGACGCATTCTGTCGGTTTTCGTCAGTCGCACAGCTGGGGTTGTGGGTCAGAGTATGGGGATGTGTCCGAATACCAGGGTGTGCCCTTGCCCATGTTGATGTGACGATTCTGTAGCCGATTTTATCAGTGTCACCAAGATTAATTACCAATTGCTCCATGTAGAAATTTAAAGAGTCACAACAGTTCTCTGAGAAAAAAAAAGAAAGTAAAAAAAGGGAAAAAAGAAAAAAAACTGAGACAACTACCGGGATTCGAACCCGCGACCTTTGGGTTACAGGCCCTCCATCTTTGCACTGGCTAGTCAACAGACTGCTAACAGGGCATGTGAATAATCACTACGTTGTTTAATAGGCCCCGTGCATAAATTATCGTAATGCATCCTCATTATGATCTCGCGTTTTCATTGGTTAGAATCTCTGCTGTGTAAGCAGTGCGAAAACTAAGAAATATTGTACTGTTTACACAGCAACTTGCTGTGCAAATAGTCACGGCGTTTTTTAAATTGGATCTTCTAAAGTTAAAGGTGCTCTAGTTCGAATTGTAAACATTACGGTGTGCCACCTATTGTCAACTTTTGGTACTAACAAATCGGATAAAATCGAATTAAATCTTGCCTTTCACAACTTTTTGTTTGTTTTTGAGCGTAAAATCATAATATATTTCAGTTACAAGAATATTTATCAAGATAGATATGAAAAATAGATAACATTAATGTTTTGATATACACGGTGCTGCCACCTGTCCGCAGGAAAATAACTATTATAATCAACCAAGTAAATAAACAAACCGTAATGTTTAAAATTCGAACTAGAGCGCCTTTAAAGGAAAGGTAAACCCTGACCAAAACCTTCGTTCTGTAGGTTTTCTGTATATAGATAAACGTTTATGCCCTGAAAAAATTACTGATAATACGCCGTATAAGAATAAATTGAGCAATTTTGATGTTTTTAGCCAATTCATGAGGCGCGCCATTCATGTCTAATTACCGCCGTCTCTCGCGACGACTAGCGCGATTATGACGTTTTGCCCACCCATACAATACCATCATGGCGGCTTTGTTGCATTGTTTGCATGCCGCGGATGGGGATCAAATTGATCAGTGACTGCGATATTCCATTTCGCAGATTTAATCGCGGCCATGTGACAGAAAACGAAAACTCGCACCATGCACAATCAAGCTGTTCAGCGAAGTGCATCATGTGCGTATGTAGGCCTGTGTGTATGTACATGATGTATGTGTGTGTATAGGCCTGCTATTGTTTGGGTGGCGCACTCGTCACTTCCGGTTGAGAGAAAACGCGAACCGAGCGAAACGGGCTGCCGATTTTTAGCTCACCGGGGTGAGCTATTACGATGGTGCAGCGTCCGTCGTCGTGCTCCGTTAGCAGGGCACGTTTCGTAACCGCCAGAGCTATTGATCTGAAACTTGGTACATATATACCCCTAGGTCAGATGACCCATGACACCAAGGTTCGGTCCGATTCGACTCTTAGCTTGGCCACCAGGTGGCGGAAACCGAAAACACAAAAAGGGCAATTCCGTGGAAACGTCATCCTCGAGTGATTTTTTAAAAATTCATGCTACATGCTTGAAAGATGTATCATTTATGAGGGAATTGTGTTGTATTCATGAATTCAAGTGATTCTAATCAGAGCAGAACTTAATTTGCGGAAAATTTTGAGAAATTGGCCCCTTCACCCCCAGGCCCGATTTTTTTCAATTTTTTGCCTATTGTGCATTCTCTGTCGTATTTTCCAATATGCATGGACAAGATGATTATTATAAATATATTCTAATCATTTAGGTTCTGTTGGATACTCATGTGTAGAATACTGAACAACCACCTTATGGTTTTCTCACAACTGGGGTGTAAAAATTGGTATGCCACCGTCTGTCAGTCCGTTACCATATTGCAGTGGAATGTTTTGCATGGTTGATAGGATTTCAAGAAATTGGACAAACTTTTGAAATTAATCATCTTGGAATGTTTTGCATGGTTGATAGGATTTCACGAAATTGGACAAACTTTTGAAATTAATCATCTGTTTCCTTCACCAGTTCTGAATATTACAATTAATTTCACTTTCTAAGCAGCATTTTTGATATATGTTGGTAACAGACTGACATTTTCAGTAACGGACTGACGGTAACGGACTGACTTTCTAGGTAAAACAGGTTCTCACTTTTCTAACATGCAAATAAACCACAGTATTTTTGAAATTAAGACTGCCTCCATCTCTGATGGGGCATCTTCATTTTTTCACCAGATTTTCTCCCTCTCTTTCCATCCGATCTGTGGTTTCAGCAAGATAAGTAAAAAAATATGCCATGTATCGCCACAAATCTTTGAGGAGTTGTAGATATACATACTACACAGAACCCTATTGATTCTTAGGGTCATAGCGCACAATAAAGTGTGAAATTTTGATGAAATTTGTGGTCTTATCGCATGTAGATCTTCGCACATCGCAGTCAGCAATCCATGATGTCGCCCGAGCAATGCAGCCTCATTCACGGCAGCCACAACCTGGTTTTCGCCGATGTCATTCATCCCGGATCAACAATAAACTTTGACGCCACGCAAACTATACATGAGAGTTGGGATTGCTCTTGCAAAGTACAGCCCTAGAGAAATTTTCATGGGAAGCTGCAATAGGACTCAGACGTTCTTATGCATATGCAGCGTCCCCAAAAAAATCTGTTACTGTTGGTGTGTTTTGCAAGTTACAAAATTTTTTCTTGTTTTAGCACATGTTATGAAATGAAAGGAATGTTATTTGATGAAAATCAAGTATCAATTCTTAGTCATTGTCAGAGTTGTCAGTCCGTTACCACCAGAAATCAGTCCGTTACCAAACCATTTTCAAAGCTGATAACAGGATCCAAGAAGCCATATGCAATCAGAAATATTATGTAATATAGAGACAACAGCCACACACGCATTGGTAATAAATATTTGTTCAGTATGTAATCCACTTCAGAAAAATTCGGAACTGAAAATATGACTTTTTAAATTTGCCTATTTCTGGGTCAGTCCGTTACATTATCATGGTCGTGGATGAATAACTTCCTCTAGCCCTTTCTCAAACCACAGAACAGCTGGGTTTTCCAATGACTGTAAACAGTGTGCAGGATAATATTCCATCATTTTTTCTCTGAAATGTCAGTCCGTTACTCGCGGACATGTATTCAGTGATAAACTGAACTATGTGCTATGTACTGCCAACAGGGTCCAATAACAGGTATGTGGCGGACCAGAAAGGGATTGACTCTTCCCCACATCCATTGAATAATCAATCAAGATAGGAACCAGTCCAGGGTGATCACAACGCCATCTTCAGCATACATAACGAACTATGCACATGTGTAATGTTAGCTGTATGCTGTATGTAAGTGATAGTAATAGTACTATGAATTGCCTGAAGATGGCATTTCAGTCAACAGTTTGAAAAAATGACAAATTTCACCCAAATTTCGAACTATTTGTGCACGGATGACCCCAAGAAGCAATAGGATTCTGTGTAATATGCTCATCTACCATTTCTGAAAATTTTACCGCGATACATGGCGTTTTTCGTTAGTTATCTTGCTGAAACCGCAGATTGGATGGAGAGATCCAGAGAGAGAGAGAGAGAAATTCAGTAAAAACAAGGAAGACCGCCCCATTGATGGGGGCGGTCTTAA
>NMRB01000345.1:257763-289295 GCA_002633025.1 Notospermus geniculatus | reverse complement strand
ACGACGGACGACGACGACGGACGCTGCACCATCGTAATAGCTCACCCCAGTGAGCTAAAAATGACATAACTTCTGCTTGGCTGGACTGATTTTGATGATAATATTTATGTCACAAGATCATTGTCAGTATCCACAGAAAACTAGATGCTGGTTTGTCTTGGGCATTATTGGGGGGGGGGGTAAGCATGTATTGTAGCATGTAACGAGATATCGTGCTGAACACTGTCAGAAATTATTGTAATAATTTTACAGAAATTGCCTGCAGCAGAGTCCCCAGGACGTTCTGTAAATTTAC
Source organism: Notospermus geniculatus (assembly GCA_002633025.1). Lineage (NCBI taxonomy): Eukaryota > Metazoa > Nemertea > Pilidiophora > Heteronemertea > Lineidae > Notospermus > Notospermus geniculatus. The sequence continues at coordinate 289,000 of NMRB01000345.1, read as the reverse complement.
ATTTATGCTACATGTATGATTTATGTTTTCCTGTATTGGTTGGACTCATTTGGACTTTCCATAATATGCCTGCTTGTCCAAGGACTGCACTGTGCTAAAATTCTCAGCCTTAAAGGGACTCTAGAGGGAACCGGCTGTTAGGCTACTATGAGTACCATTTATCTTCAACCAGCCGGCGTCACTGGTCAAGCAGGTCCAGGGCAGAATCGCGGGAAATTCTATAAGTAGCTCTGGAGAACCATGATGATGTCACGTCAGCCATGGAATTCCGAGCGTTAAAAATAGATACACCTCATGGAAAAGCTCCACGGTCTGGCGGAACAAACTACTATTATGCAATTAGAATCAGAATAAGATTTAGAATAATTATCCTATTACATACCTCAGAATACTCAGAGGTTTATTGTACACAGTGGTTTGCACAGTTGGGGCATTATGTTGGGGTGGGACTTGAGCCAAAGGAAAGCTGAAGTTGACTTTTCTATGTCGGTGTTGACTTTTTCCTGTGTCGGTGTAATAGCTTTATCAGCTAATCAAATGTTGTACTTTTATCTTGTCCGACAATAAACAAATCTGTATTCTGTATTCTCAATGCTTCGAGCATAGGGAAAGTCCAACGAATATGAAATTCTGAGTGCCAAATAGATTATACAGGCATGTAGTCAGGGGTTTTTGTCTTGAGAGAAGTGGACTAACGGAAATATAAAAAGCTCAGTCAGATTTGTGCATTTGAAGATGTGTATATTAATGTAGCGCCCGTTGAATCATACTGTACACTTCATTAACCGAGTTCTCGGGGAAAACTTGACGATAAAGCTTTGTTTTTTCATGGACTCTTTGTTTTCTTGACAGCAGGGCTGAATTTGGGATTCGGTTTTGGAGGGGTATTATTGGCGGGAATATGGGCAACACCATAGAACGGTATCATTTGCACCGAACCATGCCCAGTCCATGCAGACCGAACACTGTACAGATTTCGTGGTGGTAAAGGGGATTCAACATCACACAAGTTAGGCTCAGACATGGTAGACATGAATACCCTCCGTTCAGACACACATAAAAACACCACAAAGGTCCAATTACATCAACCTTGCCATTCAACCATGCAATGACCAGGTTTAATTCCTAATTATCGCCAAATCGCCAACACTGGCACACTTCCCAATTGATTATGTAATGTTAAGAGATTTGCTGGGATTGACCTTTTCTGAGCTCCTCATAACTTGTCTATTTTTAACGCTCGGAATTCCATGGCTGACGTGATCATGTGTTCCCCAGCGCTATTTACAGAATTTCCCGCGATTCTGCCTTGACCTGCGCATGCGTACTTATACTTTCATATTCGCGCCATCTATCGACAAATTGATAAACTATTATTGCGACCTGCCACCTATGATTGAGATATTGAACTGACGAATATCCGTGGTATCCGTGAGTTCCCTCTCGAGTCCCTTTAAGCTGGACATGAGTAACGAACTGGGCATACTAATGCTGAATCGGTTAATGTCGTCCTGGGTACACCTCAATATTACCCAGGGTAATCCTGGGTAATCCTTTTTGCTACCCAGGACGATCCTGGGTATAAATAAGGTACCTTAACATTACCCAGTTTGAAATCCGCGCCATTTCCAACCTGCGCCCGAGGTTGTGGTACGTGCGTATATGTAGCAGCCGCGAAAATTCTTGCAATTTCACGTGTTGACACTGATGTGATTCGTCAAATTTCATGCAATAAATTTAGGGTGAGGTAGGCCCCTATGTTATTCAAATGAAAAATGGATCTGATAAGGGACTCGTATGGCTCAAGCGATGATGAACTAGACAATCATGACAGTGCTGTTTTTGATCATGACGAAGTTGAAAATGTTGTTCATGATGATGCTGGCCTAGACATACCGGTACACGCCAGCCATGTACATGATGATGTACATCATAATGATGATGGTGTTATGCATCTCACTTGCCCTGTTGGTGGGTCAGCGCTGGCTGACCTCCTGGCCACAACAATGAAAGGGGTCGAACTTGTGAAGAACAAGAGAACTGTTAAGAAGAATTTAGTTGAGGTTGTTCCAGGAAGAGAAATGTCTGCATCAGAGACCAGACTTGTTACCAGAAATGGGAAGGAATTCACACAAGTGAAAAACCGATTCAGTGACACTTATACGTTAACAACTCAAGGACAATCCAGACTGAGGAGACTGAATGATGCCCTGGATGACGGTCTTGAACCTGTGGATGTTGTAACTTGGTTTCTCTATTGCCCTGGGAAATATGACATGTGTCTCAGAAAATGTGGAGGAATTGGATGCTGTAAAGATGGTATGTACATATAGAGCTAGAGCTTGTAAATTTTAATCATTTTCCGACTGTCCCACAGACTGCTAGCTGTTTTCACTGAAAATATTGTAGGCCCCCGATGAAAAATGAATATTTTCGTTAATTAATTTCCAGGTTGTCCAGGTGGTCAACGTCACAGTCGTCATGACTGTGATGTGGCAGTTGTCGCTTCAATCAAGATTGATGACCTGATGACTTGGAAGATACGAATCAGCGGTTCTTACGAAACACACTGTGAAAGTGCTCCAATTCGCCAGCCAAGAATGTCCGAAAAAGTGAAGGATGACATTCTTCAAATGAGGGAATCTGGTCTCAAACCATTTGAAATATTTCGGAGGACTTTGAAAGATGTGTCTGGCTATGAGTTACAAGCCAAACTTGATTGTTCCAGAGACCACCCCACATACTCCCAGGTGAAAGATGTGCTTAACAATGTGGGCAAATCCTCCTATTCTTTGGGTCAATGGTCGGCAGTACACCATTTGGCTAACACTGTGCTTAAGGATCAAAATATGGTTCTGCATTACCAGAAAGGGACTGATGAGGCCGCAGCAGGTGAAGAAGATAGATCTTATGTGCTAGTGCTCTCCAATTCAGCAGCCTTGAAATCTGCTGCTGAGAACCAAAAGGTCCTCGGCATTGATGGCAAAAATGGCTTACAGGATGAGGGGGCCTGCTTGCAAACATCGGTCACTATGCACAGTGATCGATTTGGATGCCCGACAGCATTTACGATAATGTCAAGAGAGAACGCAAACACAATTTTCTTTGCCTTGCGTGCAATATGTGAAAATGTGCCATGCCTTGATCAGGACTGCACCCATCAGGCTGGGTATTACAATTTGCCAGGAGGACAAGGGTTCAGGCGTGTGGTACGTTGTAACATGTACCACCCCATAGTCATGATCGACAAATTTGAAGCACAAGCGGTTGCCTGTGAGAGGCTGAATCTAGATTACATCCTGTGCTGGTTCCATGTGGTCAAGGCGCTGATGGAGAAACTTAAGGACTTGAAACTGTCGCTGGTAAACTCGTACCTGATTATTCTGGGGATGAAGATAGTGGCAAGATCTTGCAACTCTGCCATGGCAGCCATCAGATGGAATATGTTCTTACAGGTTTGTTATTTGGCATTTATTATCCTTAATCATGATCCCTCACCATAGAAAATTCTAGGGGCACAGTGGAGCTGCTCCTTCTGTCAACTCTGGCCTTTGCTTGATCTCAGTGTCTCCTTTGCCTAGGGTTAAGCAGTTCTTTTTATTCTTCCAGGTTATTGATAGACTTCCCAGTGTGCCCAATGCTGTGAAAACAAAGCTAAAAGACTATATGCAGAAGGAATGGTGGTGTGAGAGGTGGAGGGGAGCCTGGCTGGACGAAAAGCGACTTCCACTGGTGATGATACATGGCAGAACTTTCACAACGAACAACTTAGATGAAAATATCAACTTGAAGGTCTCAGATGCTATGGGTGGGAGACGAAAGAAAGTGTCTACCCTCGTTAGCGAAATTACTGGTAAGTACTTGAATCGACAAGCAATATCTGTTGTGTTCAAAAGCCTACTTCTACTTTTGATAACCATAGTTGAACTCCAAAGTTTGATACTCTGAGGTTACTACAGTGTACAGGTATAACATGACAGCTGGTGCTGCTGCTTGTTTACAAACTCTTTTTTTCCCAGGATATAGAGCAACAAAAGGAAACTCGGGACAGTCATTTGAAAGAAATGTGAAAGCTTCACTCCTTGACACCCATGCTGCTGTAACTATCTCGCATCAGTAAGTGATTGCTTTAATAGGAGCTGTCAGCGAGTTGACCAATAGGTGTCACTATGGCCCAATTCAATGCATATAGTTGACCCATTCCCCGAATTCATTCTTGATCATGTGGATTTTCCGGTGCATTCGTCCGCTTGGCAATATGACTGCTCCTATTCATTTTCCACCCAAAAATATACAAGTATGATGGGGCCCGAGTCTCATGGGCACGACTGTCTAAATCATCCAGCGTTCCAATTTTCACAACGTTCAATTTTACAGACTTGGAAAAGCTGACAAGACACCTCACGACATCCGCCTTCGAGATACAAAGGCAATGGTGTTGTTCTTAAAGGGAGCAATTAGTGAGGGGAATGACACTCTGGCTGCTTCTGAGGGAGAGGATTGTTTGTTTTTTGTGAAGTCGGAAGGGCAGATGAATCACAGGTAACAACATACTTAGTACTTGGCCCACAGGTTGACATGTCTATAGTGTCTTGTTGCAAGGTGTCAAAATACATGTACACGTACATGTCCATATTTTTTGCAGGTTCCGTGATCACAAGGGGAGCTGGATTACCATAACAGATGAAAAAACAAAGATCTTAAAAGAAATGATGGCTACTCTTTAACCCGAGACAGAGCTGCCAGTTCCAGAGGATCATGTGATTGTAAATTTGAAAAACAGAACGTGCACGTGCACAGACTATATTTGGCGAAGTTCGCTGCGAGACCTCTGCATTCATGTCAAGGCTGCCTTCATTTTCAATGAAGCATTAAGATCAGGAAATGGAAATGGTATGCGAGTGACTATCCTCGGGAAAGTAGCCAAGTATTTCCGACAGAAGGAGAAGGCAAAACCCAGATTTGGACGGAACACAAACCTGTGCTCAGATGATGACGAGGTACAACTTAGTTGCAATCAGTTGTTTGTTGATTGATTATTTTCCCTGTTTATCCCTACATGCCCTAGCTATATGTATACTATTGGTCTGAAAGTGTTGGGCCAAATGTTCTCTCGTGCATTTCCTTGAAATGTATGTTGGCTACAATTTTGTAATTTCTTCCAGGTTGTATACACCGAGTTTCTTAAACTGGAAAGCACTCATGGAGACAAAATTTGGGGAATCCTCTCCACAGCGCGAAAGGCTGCCAAGGACGACCCGTATCGCCCAAAAGATCTTCCAAAATCGGACATTGCCAGTGGGCGTGCGAAATCTCGCACTGCAAAGCCAAGGCCTGCAAACCCATTCAAAAGAAAACGTGTTGTCCGCAATCAGGTGTGTTGATTTCTTTTTTAAAATAATTTACACATATAACCAAAGAAGGCAAAACATACATGTATCGGTATTGCTTTACCGTATTTTGAATGTACTTATGGTCCTTTGTTGTCTTTTGCAGACTGCAGATGGGTGCATTACAGTTGAAAAGCCAGGGATTGGGAACCAACAAAAGTATGGCATCAAAATGGCTCGGAACTTTGCCAGGCGTGCAGTGCGGAAACTGGCGAAACTGAATCGTACTTGTATGTTTTCTTACGTTTTTAAGCAGTCTTGATATGTGTAACCAGAAATTAGAGTGAGATAACATTTTTAGCAGCAACAGTGACACTATTCACATGAATGCTAATTTGAATTTAATTCAATTCAGGTACAGTACCATCTACATCAGATTCTGATGCTGCTTGTAGTAGCCAATCAAGGAAACAAACACACCCACATTCAAGGAGTCATCCTTCATCGTCCAGCCCAGCAGTAGCTAGTAAATGTAAGTACATATGGGAACGATCTTCTAATTTTATAGAATACAGAGAGAAAAACATGGACTACTTTCCTGTATCATATTCTCAGTATTGAGAAAGCTCATGACCTGTGCTTTTGTTTTTGCAGCTCTGGTCACTCCTCGACCTCCAACCACTGCGATTGCAGAAATGAAGGATACTATTCAGAAGAAAGTTGAAGGGACAGTTGCACACAAGGTGCAGCAGATCATGGAAGAGGATCCTACATGCAGTAGAGGGAAGCTTATCCTAAGGTTATCTAGGAAAAGAACCAGTAAGTGATGCACAGTGGAACTCTGGTAAGAAGACCACCTTCTTAGCGAGGTGGTCTTGTTACTGAGGTTCATTTCTATTGAAATGCTCCAATAGGGACACTGATGAGTGGTCTTCTTAGCGGGGTTGGTCTTGTTACTGAGGTGGTCTTCTACTGGGGTTCCACTGTATACTACATGATGATATTGGTACCTCCTCTTTTCAAAGAAAATATATGAAGTTTGTCTACACTGACCAGCGACAACAAAGAACAAATGTTTCCTTACTCCAGGCCTCGCTCAAGTGACACTGTGATTGTGACATGGCCCTTATGTATATTACGTGATGGTCATTTATTTCAGGTGAACATGACCCACAAGATGAAAACGTACACGGATTGAAGAAATCAAAGGAACTGCTGACACCAGAGGATACATAAACTATGGCATAAATCAATGCTGATCAACTGGTAGAGCTGCTGTTATAGGCCTATCATGAATGGCAAAGCACCAATATTTCCTGTGCTTGCCAGGTGTATTAGAATTTTTGATTCATTTTTTTCCTAGTGTTGGTGATGTTCATGTTGATGGTGTTGTTGATTTTCACAATTTATGTGGTACAACTGTTTCCACTGTTACTGTAGTCAAATACTGGTACCATGTTAATGTACACTGTAGTGCAAAGACCAGGTTGGGCGTCATAATAATAATAATAATAATAATAAAGTTAGCGAGATGTGCTTGTGTTGTTCTGTCGTGCTACATGTATTTTCCATGTCATGTACTTGATACACTTTTGCCTTAGACATGTTCATACTGGTAATGTTAAACATGTTAAAACTGGCTTCCAGTGAAGTGAAAGAGAGGTGCTAGGTATAGATTTAAGCCTATACGGTGTGTAGATGTGGGTGGTACCGGAAGAGGTTGTTGCGCTGAAGCTGCGAAAGTTCGTTTGCACTAAATAATGTGTTGCAGGAAGCAAATCGCGTCTACAGAAAACAAGTGCCAAATTCTGAAATAGATGAAAAAGAGAAACATGAATACTAGGCCAAGTAGCTGAATTGATAGACTGCAATAGTTGTACCTGAGGTTTGTGACGTGCATTCTGCAGATGGGCTGTCAGCAGCCCATCTGCAGAATGCACTTTTAGGCTTACATGTACATGATGTAGGCCTAGGCCAATACGCATGCATGCAACATGCCTCGCGCCTACCGACATGACCGACGGGTAGGGTAGAATAGGGCTACACATGTACACCATACAATGCCATACATCGCCAATTGTTATTATGTACATGATGCATGAGGGTATGCATTGATTGACTGTGAATAAATGTAAAATGACTACCTGATCTTACTGACTTTTGCCAACACGAACAGAGAACCTCTCGCGTGCCAATTAAGACTGGCATTTTCGCCCTTTTATCCGTGTAGAAGGGTATTGGGCTAAACTTTAGAATCCCCGATCGGAAGTGCTTCCGCCAGATATGGTTGTGATGCGGTTGTTGTGTCTCCTTTCGACACCAAGACATCTATACACCAGGCGCATGGCAAAGTACCGCTGTGTAGGTGTCTAGGTGTAATGATGAAGAAATAGTTCCGCAAAGGTTGTTTGTCTGATTCGACAGCAATACATTTGGACAGCTGAATTTGTCTTTTCCAGGTGTCTGGTGTCTAGGTGTCGTGATGAATAAATTGCTTGGATTGCGTATGTTAGTCTGATTCGACACCAGTACATTTGGACACCTGAATTTCTCTCTTTCACCCATGTCATCCACTGTACCCACAGGTTCTTGTGGTTCGATACTATACTAGGGCACCACACGTTCTTACACACTTTTACGAGAATGTATACTAGTTTGTGTTGCTGGCGCTAGGTGGTTCTCTGTACGTCCGCAGTGAATACGCTAGAGGTACAAAACGGTTTTTCAAAGGGATTTTTAGGGGTTAGGGATTAGGGTTTAGGGTTTAGGGTTAGGGTTAGGATTAGATCATCCTCGAAAGGTTTTTGTTGGGGTTAGCCATATATATGTTTTCCGAAGTCCACCAAATTGTACCTCTAGGTGATTGCAGGGATTTTTAGGGATTAGGGGTTAGGGTTAGGGGTTAGGATTAGATCACCCTCGAAAGGTTTTTGTTGGGGTTAGCCATATATATGTTTTCCGAACTCCACCAAATTGTACCTCTAGGTGATTGCAATTAACACTTACCTTGGCGATTCAATCAATACCGTGCGGTGAAATGTTTAAGGCCCGATGGAAGTATTACCAAGAATGCGAATAGGCCTACTTCTTGATAGCATCAGGTACTAGTATTCACCTGTATACATTCCAACCTTTTCTCCTGTTTCCGTTGTTGTCATCATGTAAATATTTTTCATTTCCATCATGTTTCATCATTTTGCTGACATTGTTCATGTAAAAGTGATTGTACCTGTACTGTTCATCCTTTGCAGGAAATAAACCGTAAAAATCAATCAATCAAGCACTGAAATATTTCTTCTTTCCAATGTTGCGGCTTATTCCGTTAAAGTCACACACAGCCTACAGGTGCACCAACGGGATGCGCAAGTGAGGAAATAGAACATTCAGATTGCACCACAAACTTCTGGTTGAGAAGGGCAATTGTTAGGCGTATTATTAACCACAGTCATCTGATCGTAAAATGTAACCGTAATGATTACGTCAGTCTGACCACAAACTGCATTCCATTCATCCATCTTTTGGTTGGTCAGACCCGTGTGCCAGTCTCGTGACATTGCAATAGACTGACGGAATAAGCAGCGACTTGACAATTCGCCACACTCAAAAATATATTACACCACTGTTACATCTGCCAGTGTTTCTGTCTGTCCCTTTATTGTTTTGGAAACAGAGGCAGATAGACGTCGTTTCACTGTGATGCCCTTTGTGAAGTCGCACCTTATTCCGTCAGACAATACGAAGGGAACACACACAGATGGGGAGCACTTAAAAACCTTACAGCAGCTCAAATAAGACTTCCACGGTACAGCCAACAACGCCAACCTGTGCAGGCTCATGGAAACTTGCCCCCGTCGGGTTCCCTGGCAACCAAACGCTCCGACACCCATTTTTTGTCATGTTCTTGTCGGGTGGGGGGTGGGGGGGATTGCAAGGCACAAATTGCAGTATTAAATTATCTAAGCGGTCCGGTGTCTAAGATGTCCCTGCTGTCTAAGATGTTCAGGCTGTCTCAGTTGTCTACGATGTCTAAGCCGTCCAGGCTGTCTCAGCTGTCCAGGCTGTCTCAGCTGCCCAGGCTGTCTCAGCTGTCCAAGGTATCCAGGCTGTCTGAGCTGTCCACGATGTCTGACCTGTCCACGATGTCTCAGCTGTTCACAATGTCTAAGCCGTTCATACTGTCTTGTGTCATTGTCTTCAGTTGGGCGAAACTTTCGCATGAGTCTGTCAGGCGTACTTACATGTACTCACTCATGTGTATTTGTTGGCCTATGAGTTGATGAAAGTGTCCTCTCTTCTAATTACTGTCAGATTACCTTGTGCGCGCGTAACTTACATAAAAAGTAGTTCCGGCCGTGTAGTACTACATATATGGTCGGTCAATATTACTTCCGGTCGGGGATTCTAAACTCGTTCCGGGTATTGACTTCACACAATGTTTCATAAATACCGGGCAGGGCTTCTTGCATTGTGTCAGTTGGTTCACAAAAATTGAACTACGATGACCGACCGTAAACTGCCACGGCGTTGCACATGCGTGAATGTGACCTGCACCTTCGCAGTGGCCTCCTGGCGGCTGAGTCATTAGTAATGCTACGCTATCCTGTCATCTATTGGACATCGATAGAACTAAATCGTTCTTAAAATCGCTAATTACTAATTAACCAGAGTAGGTAAGGGGCTGTAAAAAAGTTAAGTTTGTTTTCGAATGCCAGCCTTCATGTCAGCGTTTACCGCTCGTCAATAGATGGTCTGGTTTGTTCTGTAGCTCCACAGTTGGGATTTCTGTATAGTATAGTGGTATGAGATCATCAGTGGCGGTCTTTGCGGGCGACATTGGTACTAGTGGGGCTTCGCCCATACGTTTCACATTCGCCTCAATTCGACCAGTGCAAGGTAGTCAATCAGTCAGTAATCAGGCCCGGATCCAGGGGGGGGGGGGGGCACATGGGGCATGTGCCCCCCCTATTTTTTGAGGGGCAATGATTTTTTTACTGCATTTTTGGAAAATCGTCTATTATTTCATGTCTAAGATGCTGGGAAATCGCATCTCAGAGCTTTGATTTTTTTCAAATTTTCCCGGGGGAGGCCCCCCGGACCCCCCTTCGTGTGCGCGGACCTGCGGTAAGCGCCAACTGAGGGCTTGCCCTCAGGGTTGTGCCCCCCGTATTTCTAAACCCTGGATCCGGCCCTGGTAATCAGCCACCAGTCATTGTATTTCAGTTTTATAATTACAGGTAAATGAAATGAAGTTTGAAGTTCTATTTTCAATGCGAGTTGTTTAATGAATGATTGTTATTCTGTCACTTTACCTTGAACATGTTGACGATTCCCTTGAATTCGGTGGATACCGGTAGGCCTACTTTGAATTCATAGAAGACCAGCTGATATGGCTTCATGGTATATGACAACAAAACGAAGCTGGGTCTTTTTATATTGGCCTCGTCCCCTGCATAGAGTTGCAGAAACAAAAAATCTGCTTGTACACAAAAAATAAACAAGAGCATATGGAAAAGAAAGCTTTATTATCCTTTATGACATAATCAGATATTTCTTGTACATCTGACTGTCTTTTATGCAGCTGCATTGAAACAAATGCGACTAGGGAGGATGACATGGTCTGCTGTTAAAAATTTCAATTTAAAAACAACTAGCCAATAAATCACCTATTGCACTTAGTTCAGCTTCATCATGCAAGGCGGTGAACTTCAGCAGTGGATCAGACAAGGCAAAGGGTGAGACTAGATGGCATGGACTATTTGATACCAGGTATCTTGACCGTAACTATTTAAGCTCAGTAAAATGAACAGTGGTAAAATTATGAAATAAAATGTATGTTTAAGTCTTAACTGATAAAATGTATTAACTGATGAACTTCTAGGCAATTCTGCATCTTCCATCAAAATCTGATCAGATGGCTTTCAGACATCAGGAGCAGAACTGACACTGGTTCAAAACATAGGTACATCGCTCAACTCATCATCACCTACATCCAGTGAATAGAGTCCAAAAAAGTCATCAATTCCAGCCTCTTCATCATCAGATGCAGATTCATCGGATTGATACTGTGATAGTGCCTGCAGTCCACTGTTAGTGTTAACGTTGGCCCGTGGAGCAACATTTTCAGCATCCGATTGGCTTGATGACGACCTGGACCTCTTCCTTTGCCTAGCCAAGTAGTTATCTGCCTGCTTGCGTGTGGGCAGCTGGCCAGTTGCCTCTCTAGTTCGCTTTCTGATGTTTTCAATTGAAAGCTGCGGCCCAGCAGCAATGGCTGCCTTGACCTGAAATATGAAGGCCAATGTATGAGGACATGCGTTGTGATATACATGTATAGCACGTCCTCGAATTAGCTGAAATAGCGAGACTACACCTTGGACACAAGGTTACATTCAGAGAATGGGATTATACAACATGTTATAACTATACATGAAAAATGTTTCCTAATTGCAATGAAACAAAAGGACGATAATGTCACGGGATACTTTTGCGATACCGGTACTGTTCCTCACAACATACCTGAGGGCTGGCTCTGCAAAGTGGATTTTTCTTCGGTGGTTCCCACTCCTCAGTTATGGGAACATGTTGCCCACTCTGATGCACCTCCCACCAACCAACTTCCTTCATCTTCAAGTGGATTCGGTATTTGCACCTGTGACCCAGTTTTGGAATGCGTTTTCCTTTGTCACAACCTGGAAGTGGTTGAAGTGTGTGAATGTACAAAATGAAATAGGCCTAATATACCTTACAAGAGGAAAGAGAACAAAATAGGTTTAAATAAATTACAAAAATACATGTACTCACCAGGAACACAGGTCCCCATCCCACCACATTCTCGCTGGCAATTGCCTCTCCCTGTGCAAATAATGGTGTCGCGTGCAAGCCACTTCAATTTCGCATCAACTTTGACACCTTCTTTCAACTTATAGCTGCCATTATCAACATACACCAGGTTTTTCTTCATCTCTCTTCCTTTTGAGATGAAAATTCCATCCCTATAGGATGGAATAGATTGCAAATACGCCTGTAAATCGCAGTCTTTAACGCGAGTTACCATTCTGACAGCGAATCACCACGTCAATGCACGTGTATAAATTCGTGGCGGGCAAAAATAAGATAGTACCGTACCTCGGGCGCAGGTTGAAAATGGCGCGGATTTCAAACTGGGTAATGTTAAGGTACCTTATTTATACCCAGGATCGTCCTGGGTAACAAAAAGGATTACCCAGAATACCCTGGGTAATATTGAGGTGTACCCAGGACGACATTAACCGATTCAGCCATACTAATATGGTGGAGCCGTTGCACCTCTTAGAAATCTTTGACTTGCAAACTTGAATAAAGTCGTTCAAAATGCTTCAATTTGGCTGGTTTTGGTATCAAATGACAGATAAATTAGTCTAGTTTAATGCCTAGAAAGGAATTTGAATACCCTTTATGTGGACTCGCTAGCAGTCAAACATAACAGTTTTTATGAGGGCCTACATAATCAACTATGTACACATCTGTGTCTGCCAACTTGATAACACCCCGTTGTGTTGCTGTCCAGATGTTGTTTGCTAGCACAGTTATGTTAAGAAGGGATTATTAGCGGATTAGGGTTTGTTCAATCAAGCTGGACTGGTCCAATTAACCAGCCATTCAGAGAGCAACTCTTTGGGTTAGCTCATCAGTTTCCATTTTGAATTGGATCAGTACAGTTGTGCTGAAGTTTCCATTTTGAATTGGATCAGTACAGTTGTGCTGAATTTCCTGCAAACTTGCGAAAGTTTTCGCTTTTACTGTTAAACATTTTTCATTCGTTTTTCAAGGAGTTTACGGTATTGTATTACTTTTTCTTTAGTAGCCTTCTTGAGATTTCGCATGCATAGTTGCTCTTCAGTAAGCTGTTAGCCTATCCAGTTTTGTGGGCTTTTAAACTGAATTGAGCGCCACTTTCCTGCACTTGTGCTTTTTTCTGACCCAAGGGCCGGTCAGAGTTAATTTTATACCATGCATGCTTCGGATCCTGTTCCGATACGTATTTCAATTATCGGCCACAGTTATGTTCGCCGTTTGAAAGAATTTAGTAGGGATTTTCCTTCCTATCAGGCCTTTAGCGGAGTTGCACCGCAACAGCCCCGGCCCAATGGGCTGGACCTAGATAACTGTGTCCGTCCTCCAAACCAGACACTAACAAAAAGCAAAAATCAGTCGCATAGTAAGCCTCTCGTCTCAGCGCCTCTCCCCACCCCCGTCAAAGGTGAGACCTTGTGTGCCTATTTGAAAGGTTATGATCCAACCAAGGTAAGCTATTTGAGAACTGGATTCTCTGTTGGGTTTCGCTTGAATTACACTGGCATGACTCGATCCCTTGTTTGTGAGAATTTGGCCTCTGCTTTGCAGCATAAAGACATTGTTTCCGCAAAGATCGAGAAGGAAGTCTCTGCTGGCAGAGTTGCTGGTCCTTTCAAGGAACCACCATTTCGGAACTTTCACGTGTCACCCTTGGGGGTCGTTCCTAAGAAGACGCCGGGTGAATTCCGTATGATTCACCATTTGTCTCCCCCTGAGGGTGGTTCCGTAAATGATGGTATCCCATGGGGATCGAAGCATGTCAGTTATGCATCGATACACGATGCTCTCCGGAAAATTAAGTCCCTCAATAGTCCAGTTTTCTTAGCCAAGACTGATATCAAGTCAGCTTTCAGAATCATACCAGTCCACCCCGATGACTACCCCTTACTTGGTTTTATGTGGGAGGGCAAATATTATTATGATAAAGTCCTCCCGATGGGGTGTGGCAGTAGTTGTTCAATTTTTGAAACTTTGAGTACTGCCCTTGAGTGGGTGGCGGTAAACAAGTTGGGTGTCCAGGCCATGGTACACATTCTGGACGACTTTTTGTTGATGGTAGAAGGTCGAGCTCAGTGCTTAGAGCAACTCGCCGCATTTATTCAATTTTGTACTGAGGTGGGCATACCATTGGTCCTGGAGAAAACCTTTGGGCCTGAGAGAATCCTTCCATTTGTGGGTTTCGATCTAGACACGATTGTTTTCCAGTTGCGCCTGCCTCAGGATAAATTGGATAAATGTAAAGCACTCATCTCTGAATTCAAAGCTAGGCCTAAAGTTAAGCTGCGCGAGTTGCAATCTTTGATAGGTTTGCTTAACTTTGCATGTACCGTCGTGGCTCCAGGCCGTGCTTTCCTTAGGCGCTTGATTGATTTAACCTTGGGCCACACTATTCCATATCATCATATTAATTTGACCCTCGAAACCAAGTCAGATCTTTCACTTTGGGAGTCATTTTTGTCATCTTTCAACGGTGTTTCCTTTTTCCAAGATGACAAATGGGTTTCGAGTGATGTGCTCAAATTACATACTGATGCCGCTGGCAGTTTGGGATATGGTGCCATTTTTGGTTCTCATTGGGTTTATGGTGCCTGGCCAGCCCGTTGGAAAACTTTCCACATTACCTTTTTAGAGCTTTACCCTATTGTCGCCTCCCTTTTTGTATGGGGTCATTTATGGAAGAATAGTTGTATACTGTTTTTGTGCGATAACGAGGCAGTGGTGTATATTATTAACAAGCAGTCCTCCAAGGATAAACGTGTTATGATTTTAATTCGCAAGTTGGTCCTTCGCTGTTTGATGTATAATATTAGTTTCAAAGCTAAACATGTTCCTGGGAAAGTCAACACTTTACCAGATATGATTTCCCGTTTTCAGGTGGATGCAGCTCGCCGCTTGGCCCCTTGGTTGGACCCAACGCCAACTCACATACCAGACGAAATGTCCACCCAGACGTTGCATGTTCCTTAGATACTTTGATGGGTGGAGTTTTATCTGATTCCTCCCTTCAGACATATCGCAGGGCCTGGGGCATTTACGTAGTATTTTGTCAAGTTACCCTTGAAGGACATTCCCCAGTCCCTCTCTCTGTTTCTGACTGTACATTGTTTATTGCTTATCTCTACTCCCACAAATATGCTCCATCCTGTTGGTCCTTCGCTGTTTGATGTATAATATTAGTTTCAAAGCCAAACACGTTCCTGGGAAAGTCAACACTTTACCAGATATGATTTCCCGTTTTCAGGTGGATGCAGCTCGCCGCTTGGCCCCTTGGTTGGACCCAACGCCAACTCACATACCAGACGAAATGTCCACCCAGACGTTGCATGTTCCTTAGATACTTTGATGGGTGGAGTCTTATCTGATTCCTCCCTTCAGACATATCGCAGGGCCTGGGGCATTTACGTAGTATTTTGTCAGGTTATCCTTGAAGGACATTCCCCAGTCCCTCTCTCTGTTTCTGACTGTACATTGTTTATTGCCTATCTCTACTCCCACAACTATGCTCCATCCACCATCTCTAGTTATGTCTCAGCTGTTTGTTTTGTAATGAAATGGTTAGGATTCCCTGACCCCTCTTCTTCATTCATTATTAAGAAACTTTTGGGCGCTGCCCACAACCTACGAGCTGAGGCGGATATCCACCTACCCATAACCAAGGGTATTTTGTCAAAACTTACATCTGCTGTTCCTCATGTTTTCTCTGTCACTTATAAGCAGTGTATGGTTAGAGCTATGTTTTCTTTGGCTTTTCATGCCTTCCTGCGTATAGGGGAAATGGTTCCCAAATCACGTGCATCCGCTTTGTCCTGTCTGCAACTTGCTGATATTACCATTGGGCCCGGAAGTGCCATTGTATCAGTGTTACGCTTTAAATCTAGCAAAGCCCAAGGCCCCCAGTTTATCGAAATTCAGCAAGAGGCCTCGGACTGCCCAGTGCAGGCCATCGCTGCATACTTGAACCCCAGAGGTTCAGAGTCTGGGCCTCTATTTCTCTCAAGCGGGGGTGTACCTGTCCTTCGCCGAGAGTTTGATACTATTTTGAGAACGGTCCTCCACTTTTGTGGGTTAGATTCAAGTCGTTTTAAAGGGCATTCTTTCCGTATCGGGGCAAGTAGCCACGCAGCTTTGCAGGGCAAATCAGATGCACAGATTCGTCTTTTAGGCAGATGGTCTTCAGATGCTTTCCGTAAATACATCCGAATCAATTAACTCTGTACATGTGTGTTTTTGTATGCCCTTTGGCCTCTGTCTCATGCAGGGCCGCAATGTAGGCCTACATTGTCACGCTTCTTATTGCCATGTTAGCTTGCACACAAGGTCTCTACCGTTTCTTCAGTCAATTATAAGGTGTTCTTTATACATTCATACCCCAACCATCTATGTGTGCCTCGCATTCGGCCTCTGTCTCATGCAGGGTTGCAATGTGGGCTACTGTACTTTGTAAGCATGCTTCTTATTTCTGTGTAAATTAGCACAAACAGTCGCTACCATGTCGTAAAGCAGGATAAAGTGTCGGTTTTAATATATCCCAACCAGGATCTGTCTCAGGCAGTCCATCTATGGGAAAATGTCTGGTAGCCAACATCAATGATATTAACCTCCATCAGTTCAAAAATAATCCTCTCTTGTCTACTTCATCACTTGTAACTCAATCTGCATAAATGCGATATATGTATCACATTGTATATGATTTGTAGATAAGTGTCTGTTCTTTTTTGTTTTTCATCTATTTGCGAGGCCAGCGAGCCTTTAATTTCGAGTAATGTTTAGGCCAACATCTTTACGTTATTGGCAATAGGCTTCGCATTCAGATGCACAGATTCGTCTTTTAGGCAGATGGTCTTCAGATGCTTTCCGTAAATACATCCGAATCAATTAACTCTGTACATGTGTGTTTTTGTATGCCCTTGGCCTCTGTCTCATGCAGGGCCGCAATGTAGGCCTACATTGTCACGCTTCTTTTTGCCATGTTAGCTTGCACACAAGGTCTCTACCGTTTTTTCAGTCATTTATAAGGTGTTCTTTATACATTCATACCCCAACCATCTATGTGTGCCTCGCATTCGGCCTCTGTCTCATGCAGGGTTGCAATGTGGGCTACTGTACTTTGTAAGCATGCTTCTTATTTCTGTGTAAATTAGCACATACAGTCGCTACCATTTCGTAAAGCAGGATAAAGTGTCAGTTTTAATATATCCCAACCAGGATCTGTCTCAGGCAGTCCATCTATGGGAAAATGTCTGGTAGCCAACATCAATGATATTAACCTCCATCAATTCAAAAATAATCCTCTCTTTTCTGCTTCATCACTTGCAACTCAATCTGCATAGAGGCGATATATGTATCACATTGTATATGATTTGTAGATAAATGTCTGTTCTTTTTTGTTTTTCAACTATGTGCAAGACCAGCGAGCCTTTAATTTCGAGTAATTTTGAGGCCAACATGCTTGCTGCATAAGGAGGTACAAGCCTGTATTGATTTCAGTAATAATTTGATCAGCACTCCGGTCCAATTTGCCGAGCAGACATTTCAGCGTTGAAATCTGCATGATTATGGTTGGAACAGTGTTTTAGCAGTGGATGATGTTGGAATAGGATTTATTAGCTACGTCTACACGAGAGACTAATTTGTCTCGGGTCAACTTTGTCTCGAGACAAAATAACCCGAGACAAGAAACGGAGCGTCTACACGGATGCATGACGTGACGGTGTTTCAACACTACGCGCCATGTGACGTCCATTCCATCACGTCATTCATGCCGTATTTATCAATGCACACATTGATAAATACGGAACCAATATAGGCCTTTGTCCCGAGACATACAGGCGAGCGCGTCTACACGACAACTGTCTCGAGACAACTTTGTCTCGGGTTATCTTAACCCCCCTACCCTACTGGGGTCAAGTTAACCCGGGACAAAGGTGTCTCGAGACAACTTAGCTCGAGACAAGGCCCCGTGTAGACGGTTAACTGGAGCTAAAATGTTCCGTGTAGACGTAGCTATTATCGAGGAAGGGTTTGCTTGCTTCCTCATCTGAAGGAAAATAGTCTTTTAAAACACAAAATGCCAAACGAGAAAATAAATGGAAGTAGTGTCATATAGGGGAACGAATTTCAGGGCTGTAAATGGAAAGTTGGAACCTCAGGTGAAAAAGAAAAACCAAATCCATGCTACAATGTAGTTCCCAGTCCTCGTCAACTAAAAAGAGCTGCACTGACCCTGATTAAGCCCATCTAGTAATTTCCGTCAATTCAGTTG
Organism: Notospermus geniculatus; assembly: GCA_002633025.1. Taxonomy (NCBI): domain Eukaryota; kingdom Metazoa; phylum Nemertea; class Pilidiophora; order Heteronemertea; family Lineidae; genus Notospermus; species Notospermus geniculatus. The sequence goes on along the minus strand of NMRB01000345.1, from coordinate 270,574 downwards.
CGGATTTTTGACCAACTGAAAAAATGCAATCAGCAGGTGTTCTAGGCCTATGTTACATACCTTAAATTTGTAAGTTGCCGGCTTTAAAATTTTTTTGAATTCCTCTTTTTCTAATTCCTGATATATTGCCTCTGTTTTCTTTTCACCTCCAAGTTTTTTTTGTTTCACACTTAGAAATTTTATACATGTATCTGCAGCCAGTCAAAAAAAAGAAAATCTCCAGTTGAGTGAGGAAATGATTTGTGCATTTGCAACGTCACCTGATTGTCGCCGAGGACTTAGATTCATGGGGGTAAGTCTTTTGGACCAAGCCCATGCTAGTTCTCAGTCCTCTTCAACTAAAAAGGCTTCCTTTCAGCATCAAGGTCAGGGGCCGATCATCCAGCACCGTAATTTCCATTAATCATCTTCATGAAGGCTATTTCAATTTCCTTCAAACCAGTTACGGACGAATGACCAATCAGGGGAATTCAATGCTCCACGCGACTCTGGTAAGTTGCCGGCTCTAACATTGTTTGGAATGCCTCTTTCTAATTCTTGATTTCCCCGTTCTTTTCATGCACCTCCAAATTTGTACATGTGAATGGCGTACGTGCTGGCTCGTCCGCCTTCAAGGGTCCCACTACCCCCACTCGTTGGCTGTTCTTCCGAGTGTGTGGATGCCGTTGGCCACTAAGATGGCTCATCCGTCTTCAAGGGTCCAACTACCCCCAACCGTTGAATAACCTTCCGCGCGCGTGGATGCCGTTGGCCAGTCATAGACTGACTCATCCGCCTTGAATGATACATGTACTAGGGGTTCCACAACCCTAGCTCAGTAGCTCTTCCGCCCGCTTCACAAAGTNAGATCCATGACGTTGGTTGGGGACCACTGCGTCAACGACGTCATCATTGTCACGTCGGCGGCGCCCACGACAAACTCTGTTGGCGTGAAATTGCAAACTTTTGAGGCTCAAATGATTGAATTCCATAGTGATTGCGGCCAGGTCCCTAAGTCTATTTTCAAACTGCTTAGACATTTAAAAACTAGAGATTCTTGACTTTTCAATGGTAGTTGAAATGTTTCAAACGGATAGATAAGTGCGAAGCAGTCGGCCTTCAAACTGGGCACACATTTTTCCCAATTTGTAAACATGGTCCCCAACTAAAATCACAGATCTTTAGTGCCTGTTCATGCCACTTATATCAGGTTCAGATGAACGTGGTGGTTCGTCATCGCTGTTTTGAGCTAACACATAAATCTCAATCTCAAGTAGACATGATGTTGTTTCGTCACCATTGTTGCTGCCTGGAGCGGCCACTTCCTCAGTGTCAGGTTGAGATGATGTTGGTTCGTCATCACTGTTGCCTCATGGACATGTTGGAGCCCGCAACATTAAACTCAATCTCACTTGGAGATAATGGCGGTTCGTCGTCATTGTTGCTGCTTGGAGCTCCACATAAGTCTCTTTCTCAGGGTGAGATATTAGTTGTTGGTCATCATTGCTATAGATCTTTGCAGTTGATTGGGAACAACGTCTCAGGCCAAACGCAGTCAAGGCGCAGCGTCACGTCAGTGTTGGCGAGGCAAGCGCCCATGCTTTCTCCTGTACATCGACGACGTCATTGACGTCCCAAGTGGGTTTTGCAAACGTTTCAAGTCAAACTTTTAGGTTTCCAAAGCGAGTATTCCGTTAAGCAGTTATAGATTCCCAAGTAATTGTGACCATCATGATCCCAAGGTTCTAAGCTTTCCGATGGTGTGTTAAATTAGTGGGAATGACCAGGGACCTGGCGACCGTAATGAGTTAAAAAGGGCATGCCTGGTCAAATTCTCGTAAACGTGGGTCCCAATCAAACGCATGGATCTATAGTGATCTAACCTGCCACATTGTCAATCGCAGGTTGAGACGATGCTTCATCACCTACGCCGGCGCTTGGTGGTTTGAAGTAACACCTCGGACTCGGACCTGGTGATTTGTAGTCACTACTACGTTCTCACTACTACTACTACTACTACTGCCACTGCTACTGCTGCTACTGCTGCTGCTGCTGCTGCTGCTGCTGCTACTGTCAGTGTCACTGATTAGGAACTTGCAGCCACTGCTGGTGCTTTGCTTTCCAAGGTAGGTTGCTCACGTCAAACGTCAAATTGGAACACGCCTCACCCATCGAGCAGTTCCATCTCGTCTCCTGAAACAATCACATCATCTGTGCCTGACTCCTGTACTTGCGATCGTTTATTATTAGAATTATTGCGATCGTTTATTACTAGAATGTGCATAGAGCCCATGCCGTGAGTTTGTTATATACCGTACTGTAGTTTCATTTCAATATTAACACATGGGTTCATGTCATCATTCTTGCGGAAGCTACAGCAGTAGGCCGATGTCTAAGTTTCATTTCCCCCCTACAAATATATCACACGTGTAAATGAAGTTTACCATGAGGTAATGCCACTTTACCACGTGGTATATTTTTGTAAGGGCCTCCACTGCGGCCCAAGGTGTCCTTATTGCAGACATCATGAACGTTTCCAGTGAATACATGGATACGGCAATATTTTTTTCTGAAGAAAATCATTGATATTAACGCCGAATCGGTTAATGTCGTCCTGGGTATAACAGAAATATACCCAGGTTCAATGTCGTCCTACAAAACTATACCCTGGGTATAGTTCGATCTACAAAAGTATACCGAGGATTGGATACTGCACCTGAAGACGAGTTTGTTCTTGCAAATGCCACATGGCCATGCATAAGCATGACAAGTCCAAAACATTGCTCTAGCGCCCGACACGACGGGCACCATTTAAATATATCGTACCGACAGTCATCAAAGAATGTTTCGTGCCGTTCATCGTCACTCAAATCCGCAATAGTACTCGCAGCACGGCTGATGTAATGTCGATGCGGACGTAGATGAATGGACGACACCGAACAAACATATGACACAGATCGCCTCTGTTCGTTTGCTCATTTCTTTGAAATTGTGAGCTTAACTTGCGATAAGTTTGGACCATTGTGTTAAGACACATGTTAACAGTTGACCCATGCTATCGATGAGCAGAAAAGCTGATGATATTGACTGGTATTTTGACGATGTTGATTGCAAAACTGCCGTCTCAGTCATGTCAGTTGAAGCGAGAAACAAAATGGCGGCCATCCATTCCTAATTCGTACCTAGGCTCAAAACTACGGTACTGGGTATACTTTCGTAGATCTAACTATACCCAGGGTATAGTTTTGTAGGACGACATTGAGCCTGTGTATATTTCTGTTATACCCAGGACGACATTAACCGATTCGGCGATATTAACGGAACAACCGAAGCATATTCAACAATCGCCGACGGGGGTTTCCAAAATTACTACAATGAACCAATCAGGTGCAGTGATCACATGAGACAATGCATGTCCTCTTATTGCGAGGCAGTACTAGGTGGGCAGGGGACTAGTCTCTATTGAACAAAGCAGACGCTGGGAACATGGGAACAAAATAAACCACGCACACTCGTGTTTGTCTATGCCTCCTAATAACGCTGAATCGGTTAATGTCGTCCTGGGTACACCAGTCCTCATTATTACCCAGGGTAATCCTGGGTAATCCTTTTTGTTACCCAGGATCGTCCTGGGTACAAATAAGGTACCTTTACATTACCCAGTTTTAAAATCCGCGCCATTTTCCACCTGCGCCCGAGACAGTGGTACGTGCGTTCACATTCTCGCTGGTATTTGCCCCTCCCAGCTGCATATCATGGTGTCGCGTGCAAGCCACTTCAGTTTCGCATCAACTCTGACATCTGCTTTCAACTTGTATCTTGCTGTATCTACCATTACCGACATCCACCAGATTTTCCTTCAGCCCTCTTCCTTTTGAAATGAAAATTCCATCCCTATTGGATGGAATAGATTTCAAATACGCCTGTAAATTGCAGTCTTTAACGCGAGTTGCCATTCTGACACCTGCTGACAATCGCCACGTCAAAATGCACGTGTATAAATTCGTGGCGGGCTAGAATAAGATAGTACCGTACCGGTACCTCGAGCGCCAGTGGAAAATTGCGCGGACTTCAAACTGGGTAATGTTAAGGTACCTTATTTATACCCAGGATCGTCCTGGGTAACAAAAAGGATTACCCAGAATACCCAGGGTAATAATGAAGTGTACCCAGGATGTTGTCGGCTGTAAACATATGGTGATTTTCATACCTTTTAGTCGAAACTTGATCAAAATGGCGGCCTTCATCTCATCACTTCCCACGTTTAAGGGCCCAGTAGATCGCAATGCATTGCTAACAGTGCATTTCATGGGTTGTTGACTGTGAAGTGAATACCGCCTGTCAGGGTACACTACTTTTGATGTCAGTCTGCTGTACTTAAAGTGACTTTGATTTGACGTAGTGAAGAACAATACATTCATTAATAAAACAATAGAAATAGAATTTTGTTGGTGAAGGTGCATCACACTTTGTTCTATGTCGTTTGGAGCCTACATGGGTGTTCCTGACGACATAAGAAAATAAGACTGTGATGCATTTTGGGAATGTGGCTGTTTCAGTGTAGCTGGAATGATTGCCTCTATACATGCCCCTTAATTTTTTAATGGGCATTTGTGGTATGGTAAAAGCTAAGATTACATTGTATTCTGCCAGCATATTTAATGTACATCCTGGACATCTGTTTAGACATCGTAATAAATTTGCCTTCTCGGCAAAACAAAATTGCGAATGTATGTAGGCCTAGGCCTAGTCTATATTTGCGTGCACAGGCGATGTTGCGTGTGAATGTATTTTGTACACAGATGGTTGTGTGTACTGTGCACATTGTGTACAAACGTTTGATTTATGTCGTTTAGTGCATAGTGTCGATGAAACTACATGCAGATATCCGGTGTTTAGCAACCAAACTTTTCTCCAATGAACGTTTTTATGTTTGGATGGGCATTTGTGGTATGGTAAAAGCTAAGATTACATTGTATTCTGCCAGCATATTTAATGTACATCCTGGACATCTGTTCTGTTGGGGGTCGGTCACGTGATAGAATCTTGCTCTCTGATTGGTTCATTCGTTTGTTTGTTGCTATTTTTAGCATGTTAAGCGTAAAACCATGTGGTGACATGTCAACAGCTGATTATCAAGAAAGTGTAGTCTCCCTTCTGATTCTACATGAAAAAGTCGCCTCTTTCTAAACAGCAGGCAACTCAATTTCTCCCAATCTGCAAATCCTGGCACAGTGACCATGAACTTCCACTAGAATCTCGAAAAAGCACTGTCCCTATGCTCCTGAAATCTCCTCCAAATTTCGACAAAATATCCATAACTCACGCTCTTCTCCATATGATGAAAAATCAATGCGTGCAAACATGATTTTCAGCTGATTATCAGGAAAGTGTAGTCTCCCTTCTGATTCTACATGAAAAAGTCGCCTCTTTTTAAACAGCAGGCAACTCAATTTCTCCCAATTTGCAAATCCTGGCACAGTGACCATGAACTTCCACTACACTCTCGAAAAAGCACTGTCCCTGTGCTCCTGAAATCTCCTCCAAATTTCGACAAAATATCCATAACTCACACTCTACTTCATATGATGAAAAATCAATGCGTGCAAACATGATTTTGACGTGACAATTTCTTCGTTGACGTGGACAAACTTTTTATTTATTGATTGTTGTGTAGAACGGTGAATCCCCTAATTCCAGGACTGCCGTGAATTTTGCCGAAGAAAGTGCGACGCCTCCAGTCCTCGGCATATACTTTACAGGCCTAGGCCTACCAAAATATGAGTTGCAGAAACAGAATTAAATGCAGGTCAAAGTGTAGTGGGGTTGAAAATTTGCAAAATTTTGGAGAGACGACTTGTCCCACTAGACCTTCCCAACCAAGGGCGGTCTTAATAAATTATCTGACTTGTATCTCGATTCACCAAGGATTTTAGGCCTGACATGTAGAATATTGAAGTTAATATTATTAAATAACCTCTTCCCACTCTATTCACTATATTTCAGGTCGACCTGGTTGCCGAAGCACCCGAGCCTAGATTGCTGATGCTGCTGTTGCTAAAGTGGGGTACAAGGAAGTGTCTTGAATTTGAAGAACTCACTCTCAGCCGAGACAACAGGAATCCCAATTGGAGATCAACTGTCGAAATCATAGAACAGAGAAATCTTCGCCACAGCAGACAAATGCATTATTCTCTTACAAATGTATGCACACCGTATGCATTCCAAAATAAAGTGTGATTCATTCTTGGCAAAATTGTACAGGTGAATAAAATTTGACATCACCGACTGACGTTCCTGAGACTGCAGTGTGCCTTATCAAGCCGAGGCATCAAATGTCAGCTGAGCGCAAGGCCCATGGGCCTCTTGTTGTTCATTTATGGCGATTTTGAGCTTCAAGCTCTGTTTTTACCACCCATGTGCAATCCTTTTCACGTATAAATCCCGAGGGCGCCGCTAAGATAGGCATTGCACCTTAACAAGATTGCCATGGTCTTGTACTCACAGCTAAATACATGTATCAAGCTTTTTTACGCTTTGGAGCTGGTACTAGTATACTTTGTACTTTATGAAAGCTTTTATAGACTCCTAAATGACAAATTCTAGGTTTCTACATGCATTGTGACAGAAGCCATTGCCCATAAGTCTGTAAAAAGGGCCACGCATATTTGAAAGCCCGCATACACAGTATAGAACCTTTCCAAGGCCATTATCGATATGTGTGCTATTAAGTTTAAATTCACATGTCACCCGCTCTGGCGAAAAGAGTCGTATGTCCCTCAAAAGGTGAGCCTGATCGAACCGAGATGACACCAGGAGAGAACGGAAGAAATAGATTCTGTCAGATTTCATAATACAGACAATGCTGAAACTGACAAACATTTGGTCTCAGCCTGCCAAGGTCAGAGTGACAAAAGTCTCGTTTTGCCAGGGCGGGTCACATATACCAGATGCTAAAAGCACTCAGTGCTTATAGGGCACGCATGCATATAGAGGTTCATTTGCTGTTGTTATATAATAATGCAAATGCATTTTATACAATGGGGAGCGCCAATTGGTCACGTGATGACTACTGATAGAGCAGACGAGACACCTAGCGTTGACCTAGGCCCATTGTTCGAGAGATGCGGTTCACCAAGCACGGCCAATCACACCTTGAATCGTCATGAAAAATAGGGGGCATTGGTGTACTATCATTTCAAAACCACGCGTACATTCTCGCGTGATCGGTGTTCCCTATTGAATGGTCAGAGGAATCTGCTTTACAGTTATGCGCAGTCGTTTTGAAAGTTAGACACTGTTTTGAGACTATTTCATTGTGATCTTCTTATCCAATTGCAGGATTTCATGAAAAATTTGTATAACATTACGTCATTAATTTAATGATGAAGTACAGTAACTTTGGGGAATTTTTTTTTGTTTATATCTTCATTGTGATCCAGGAAACCATTTACAAGATAGTTTTCCAATTTCTGTTGCATAGTCGCTTATTGATTTTAGTTTATGTATATGTATGTTGATTTTGAGAAACAAGCCAAAATGTGTACTGTGTGTAATGGATTAACCATTAGGTTTGTTGCGAAGAAATTTGAATATCTTCGTTATTCGGCGATATTTTTGAATAATTCTTTCGCCAGATTGAGCGGAACGTATCAGAGCCATAAAGGGTGAAAAATGTAAAATTTGGTCATTTTCGCCATGCAACGCTAATATTTTGCCCACCTCAATACTCATGACCAGCTACGTTTAGCTGACACGCGGAATGCGGATTGCGGAAGCGGAAAATCCAATGCATTTTAGCATACATCATATCGTTCCGCCTGGGATTCCGCGTCCCTATACCGCATTCCGGATGTCTGGTAAACGCAGCTTTAGACTGGTACCCGGTCTTCTTGGCAGCTTGCATTCGAAGGCCGACGTCATTCTACAAGCTCCAATAGCCAAATTGGGTCATGTTTACATTTTGACAAGATGGCGGCTCCCACAACTTGGGCATGTCGTCCGCAGGGGTATAGTTCGCTCAGACAACCTCGGACCACTCGCTCACTAACCCCTGGCATCAGCTTTCGATTTAATGTGATTGGTTGACGGGAAACCGTCAAATATACCCAAGAATATACCCAAAGAAATTTTCAAAAATATTTTGGATCAAACCAAGGTCGTCTATATCCAGGTTTGATGATTTTTTGTAAAAAGAATTTAAAAAAGCACAAGTACGTATTTCAAATTGATTATTTTGACTCGTGCTGCCACCTATACTTAGTCCAATATTCCTGGATTATTAACCGAAGCTGATGCCAGGGGTTAGTGACGCGACCGCCATATTGTCAGAAAGCGAACTATACCCCTGGGGACGAGGTTGGGCCTGATCATGATCATGATGATCTCGTAATCATGAGTAAATTTCAGGAAAACGTAGATTTTTGCTTGAGATCAAAGTTGGCTTTAGCTCAGGTGAATGAAAGAAGGCAAACAGCTTACTGCTGCCTAAAACCCATGCAAGTTAAATGCCTGAAACGGGCAGTGAACGGTGATACAATTGCTATTTTGCCTACGGGGCTTCCCCGAGCTAAATATAGACCAGCGGACGCCATGATGGTTTTATGCATTTGCTTGCGTCTGTCCTAGTATTTTCAATCAGGACAGTGTTCGGTCTACCTCAGCCTCACGTGTCCGGGTGATGGAAATATCATGAGATTTTGATATATCAAACTTGATAATTTGAAATATCTCTGCCTGTGGTAGAGATAGAGGCATGATATCACCCATACATGGTTATTGATGAATGCCCATTTCGATTATGTAATGATCAGAGGTATGATCTGAGGGAATAAGCTGCGACAAGACATACAGGACACACAGAGAATTGGGCAGATCCTCTGCGAGCATTTCCCAAACAATAAGGGGAAACACTAAATATACGAAACACTGGCAGATGTCACACCGCGACTACAGCTGACCTCTTGGCTGGTAAAATGAATTCCTACGCGTACTAACCCGAATCCCGTACATACTGCCAGATGTATCAAAAAGAAGCACCACTTTGACGGCTTGGGGGTAAACAAGTCTAAAATTGGGTGTGGTGTCCAAGTTCTTATTTGCCGCCGGTGGGTTGTTGTCTGGAAGAATAAAAGGAGAACATATCAACAGAGTCCAACAATCTGAGCTGGGAGCACACAGTAGCCCTTTTTACACGGTGCTGGTTCGAGGAAACCTACCTCCACCCTCCTCGGACGGGTTCGGTTCAGGATGGATTGATCGCTTTTACACGGTGCGGGTTACCGAACCCGCCTCGATCTAGTTCGAGGTCGGTTCGTTCAAATGCGTGCCACCAGATGGCGTGTATCAACATTTACAATTATCCAAGTAAGAAATATCGCAAAAATAATCACTTAAAATCAATAAACTATGCTTCTAACATCATGAGCAGTGCTTGAGAAATCGCGTGCGTGATTTCTTCACAGGTAACTTACAGCAATGCGCCAGTGATGCCATTCATATGTAGCGTGCTCAATCCCGCACGAGGCCGGTGGAGGTCGGTTCGCTTTTAAACGAGAGAATAACCAGCCTGAACCTACATGTACCTCCACCTTACCGAGACTCACGCGGCGAACTGAACTGGCCCGAGGAAGGTGGAGGTCAGTTGTTTCGCTTTTACAATAACCGAACCCTCCTCGATCTACATGTAGTCTCGATCCGGAACGCACCGGCACCGTGTAAAAAGGGCTAGTATGAACAATCTGTCTCAAATTAAATATGAAATGAAGCCACTCCGTCCGATTATGGAATTAATACCTCAGTCACAAATGCAGCAGCCGCCGGGGGATATCTTGACATCGGCAGATTTTTGCGACGTTGCGGCCTGGGACAGATTTTTCCACATATCTTTCACATATCCTTGAATAGGATGGGTTTCGATGGGCCGCCAAATTTTTTCCCGACCTGTTGGGGATCTACATGTGTACATTGTACATTGTACGTTGTACATTTTGTAGTTACTATTATAGACGCGAGAGGGACACTTCTTCGCGAGTAAACGCTTTTTCAACGCGCGTGGGGGTTGATTACAATCGGTGGAAACGTGACTGAGGCATAAGCAACGCGTCGGGAAGCATTCAACCAATCAGGGACGCGGTAACACGGACCAAAACACCCACCGACGAATCTGATTGGCAGAACGCCTGGACGACGCGCCGCGTATTCTGTCACCCCTTTGGCGATGTCAGATGGCACAGAGCAGGCGCAGGCTGACTTTTCCGGATCACTTTGCGCCTGAGGCACGACAGCGTGGAAAAATAGTGCCAATGGCACTGTGCCCGCTTGGCTTGACAGCATGGTACTGGTAGACATCATCAGCAACCCCACTTAAGCCATATCTTAAGTACAAACATGCCATGGCGACCATATTGGATGTCCGGTCAGGCCAAAACTTCACATGCACATAAAGGTCATCTCGAGAGAGCCACATAGCACATTTGAGCGCTCTGTGGGTCAAGTCATTCCTGAGTTATAGCACTTTGATGATTTTCATGTTACGCCACCTGGCGGCCATACTGGAAGTCAAACCAGGCCAAAATTTGTCATGCACGTAAAGTGATCCAGAGGGAGCTAAATATCAAGTTTGAGCACTCTGGGTCAAGCCGTTCCCAAGTTATAGCACTTAGATGATTTTCAGGTTACGCCACCTGGCGGCCATATTGGATGTCCAATCAGGCCGAAACTTGGTATTTTTGAAGGTACCCCTCTAATACACGTTTATGCAAGATATGAAGTTGCTCGGTGCAATAATGATGAACTGCGGCAGGTTCGTTACTTTTGTAGAACTTTGATCTCTGTGACCTTGAAAAGTAGGTCAAATTAAATTACTATGTTATGTATCCTCATCAGATATACACATGATCAAAATTAGATGAAGATCCGTCACCTAGTTAGGGAGAAATAGCACTTTAGGTGATTTTGGTTTTGGCCCCCTAGTGGCAATGTCAAGAATCAGATTTCACCGAAATGCTGTCTGTAAGTTGCTATAACATAGAGGTACATGTGTACAAAGTTTCAACGCAACAACTCACTCCATTATCAAAATATAGCCCTTTGGAATTTTTCACGAAACGCCCCCTGGAGGCCAAACTAGGAATCCAACCGTGCTCAAAATCGAACTCGATCTAGATCTTAGGCCCATATACACACCCGCCAACGACCAAAAAGATTCGTCGAAAAATAAAGGCGCTAGAGCGCTAACAAGCCAAAAGTTTACGGACGTAGCGCCGTACGTACCGCCGTACGGACTAACGCACGACAGACCACCACTCAATGACCCCAACCACAGCTTTAGCCCTGCTGGGCCTTGCGGCCAAGCGGGCTAAAAATCAGTCGCCGATATGGTGTGACATGACTGCAGTTGCGTCTCAGTTACGACGATCGGGATCAGTCGCCGATCAAAAAGATCACGAATCGCAAGAGTGTCTGGGTACCCTAGGTGTCGTATTCATAAAGCGGTTCTATCGTTAGAACCATCTTAGGCTGGTTCCAAGTACTTCACCAGTACACTTGGAACCATTGTTCTAACGATAGAACCGCTTTTTGAATATGACCCTGAGCCCGGTGGTCGAGTGGTTAGCGCGCTTGACTACCAACCGTGTAATGGGTCGGCGCGAGTTCGACTCCGGGCGAAGGCACATAAAAATTGTGAAATATTAGAGGGTCCGTCGGATGGGACTGAAAGCCGTGGTCCCTTTTTCCTGAGTGTCTATGCCAGGGCAAGTAAAAGACCCCACACAGGTGGACTGTAGCCTGTTGTGGACTCCATACCTCCAGCAAAAACCCAACAGGGCTACGACGCCGGTAATGACTAACTAACTAACTAACTAACTAAGGGTCGTATTCATAAAGCGGTTCTATGGTTAGAACCGTCTTAGGCCGGTTCCAAGTAATGTCAATCACGTTACTTGGAACCGGTGTAACGTTTTTGAGCGTTCCCCATCTGCGAGTGTTCCCCTGCTATTGTCTGACGGAATAAGCCGCGACTCGACAATGGAGGACACAGAGAGAAACGCGTCGATCTATCTGCCAGTGTTTCTAGAACAATAGGGGGAACACTGACACACGGAAACACTGAAAAACTTTACACCTGTGTAACGTCTGTGAATGTTTCTGTAGCTCAGTGTTCCCCAACAATAGACGCGGCCTAGAATGGTTATTGTTGGGTTAGTTGCCGCTTAATCCGTCAGGAGGGAAACAATAAGAAAAACACAGAAAACCCTAAGGGTCGTATTCATAAAGCAGTTCTACCTTTAGAACCGTCTTAGGCCGGTTCCAAGTATCGTCAAGCACTGTACTTGGAACCGGCCTAAGACGGTTCTAATGATAGAATCGCTTTATGAATACGACCCTAACTGTTTACCTGGAACCCAAGGCTTGCCTGGGAACATTTCGATTTAACATTTGTGATTTGTTCCTCTGATACATTCACACAGGTGAGCACATGGTCCATGGACCATGTCATTTTTCATCATTGTCTCATTGAAATCACTGTTTCCTAAATCTTCAATCATTTCTTTTCCAAAATGTTTGGATTACCAATATCCAGAAATACAATGTAATAGCCTTTCCAATGACCAATGAAATGGTCCATGGACCATGTGCTCACCCGTTTGAACATAATAGTGTAATGACAGAGAGAGGTGCATGTCAGTTATGAGCAATCTGGGTCAAGTCATTCCCAAGTTGCAGGACTTCAATGATTTTGGGGTTATGCCACCTGGCGGCCATATTGGATGTCCGATCGGGCCAAAACTTCACATGCACATAAAGGTCATCTAGAGGGAGCCACATA
>NMRB01000345.1:237260-250078 GCA_002633025.1 Notospermus geniculatus | reverse complement strand
ATAGACAAATCCCAAATTGACGTAAACGGGAAAGATCTGCGCACTTCCGCCGAAATAGCAACAAGAACCTCGGTCTGAAACTGAATGACGTGACGCAGAGAACCCCACGACAGTGACTTGGACGACGTTACGTCAGAGTTGACCATTGCTGAATCACGGATTGCGTCACGTCAGCTGGTTTCAGATCGAGGTTCTTGTTGCTATTTCGGCGGAAGTGCGCAGAACTTGGAATTTGGGATTTGTCTATAGCCACGGAGATGACGTCCTGAAGACAATGAAAAGGCCTGATACGGTCGCAGCGACATCTTTCCGTGGAGAAGTGGCGATGCCCTCATTGACCTCCCTTTATCCGCGTACCTTCCTCGGACGTGGCGCAGAAGGTATCCTTCTCATCGCGTATGGTACGGGTACTGGTACGTCACGCGTCTCTGTTGCGTGACGTCGGGTGAATGACGTTACGTTTTCACTGCATGCTTTCCATGATGCTGCGCCACGTCCTCGGAAGATACGAGGACGGTTCGTGAATGACGCTGCATGTAGTGCGCGGATGGTGCGCGGCGCGGAAGGGAGGACGTCAATTGCGAAAGGTACTGTATTTGTTATTAGGTTATTACTGGGCTTTCCATGTTGCGCTTTTTTGGCCCACCCTGTATATTCTCTTACATTTGTCAGAAACTGCATGAACATGTACGATGCCTTGAAATCTTTCTGGTCCGTGTGAGGTATGAAACGACAGTCGCGCTCTGGGAGTTGTGTTTTTGGGTCCAGTCTGCACAGTCGCATCTCTTTCAGATTCACATGTATGCCAGGAATGTCTCGATGACACCTGTAACAAAAATAGTGCTTGACAGCATAGCGGTACTGGTAGAAACCATCAGCAAGCTTAAAGCTGACAGGTCAGATATACTCTCCGACTTGACAGCAATAATTGACTATCTGACAGCAAACCTTTGATAGAAAACTGTCACGTGGAGCGGCGCCTTAACTTTGATAATCTTTTTTATTGTAGAAAAAGATGCAAAAAAACAAATCCTATGACCTAATCTCAATCTTGACCAAAATGTGATTTTCTAGGTTTTTCACGAGCAGGGTAGAGAATGGCTTACGCGGTCGGGTAGAGGGTGTCGTCCTGAATGTAATAATGTACACCATCTTCCGTTGGGTACTCGTCAGCTAGTCCCCAACGTAAATGTCCCCATTCGTGCACGAGTGTTTTGCCTAGAAATAAGACAAGACAAGCTTGACGACGATAGGGTTCAAAGATGACTTCAGGGGTGGCAATCCCGCATTCCCCCAGGCTTCTACAGCCGTGTGTTGGCGTACAGTAAATTGGCATTGCATACATGAATGACGTGGACACAACAACCAGTGATTAACTACAGTCCTATCAAAAAGGAATCAACCATAAAGGTTTAACTGCGAACGATGAGCTTACTGAGGGATACACTTCCTGTGTTGCCACCAGATGTCTCTCACTGCCTGAGCTTGACCTGATAGGCACGAGCTTCAACTGTTTTTGCGGTGAAGGGGTACATGAACCTGTCAACTTGATGCTTTTGAATTCCACTTCTGAGGATAACAGCACATCATAGATCTATCATAGATCTACGGTGGCCCAAGGGTCATTTATTTTTCATTTTACAATTTTATTTTTTTTCATACTTTTCTCCGTGGAAATAAACTTTTCTCCGCGGAAATAAACTTTTCTCCGCGGAAATAAACTTTTCTCCACGGAAATAACTTTATTTCATGGAATAAACTTTTCTCCACGTGGAGAATACTTTTCTCCGCGGAATTAAACTTTTCTCCGCGGAAATAAACTTTTCTTTTAAAGCTCGTGCTGGTGGCACTGATCACATTCATATTATAGTGATCGCTATTTTGAGGCGGTCATGTGACGACCACGTGACTTTACTCCTCAGGCACAAAGTTGGTTTTGTTCCGATGAAATGACCGATAAAAAAATCACGCATTTTTATGGAAACTTGAAACTTTTGCCAGAAATGCATTTTATCAATGAAATGGCCAGGGCCATTGTGCTCACCTCTGTGATAAGTCTCCATGGTTAAAATGTGAAACTGTGACTCTCATGGTCAATGTTGAGGATCAGTACAGATACGACAAAGCTGAACACACCAAGAAGTATTTTTATGATCTGATCAGTATTATCAGTTCAATGACATAAACTCAGGTGATGGCACCCAGGAGTACGATTTCTGAATACAAGTAGTATTTGTGAACAAACTGCTTTCCTGTCTAGGTCACAGATGTCAAAAATTCTATTTTTCAAGATGGCCACCTGCCCTGGTGGCCACACGTGACGTTGCATAGATATTTAGACAACATTGAAACATCGTAACATTTACTACTGATGAGATATGGCCAAAGTCAATTTTTCAAGATGGCTGCCTGGCAGCCATGTTGAAGTCCAATCGAACCGAAATTTGGCATATAAGTAGACAGTACCAAGACACATATTTAGGCACAGTTAAAGCATCCTAGCTACCACTATTTATGAGGTGTTGGTCGTTTTTCAAGATGGCTCCCTCGGGCGGCCATATTTGACGTCGAATCTGACTGAAATTTACTATATATTTATATGGTGCCTAGATACATATTTTGACAACGTTAAAACATCCTACCTACTCCTATTTATAAAATATGGGTCAAAGTCCATTTTCCAAGATGGCTTCCTGGCGGCCATATTTGAAGTCCAATCGGGTTGAAATTTGGTGCACTTGTGCAGGGTGCCTAGATATACATGTATCGTCACACCAAATCACAACACTATATGTCAAATAGCCATGAAATGTGCCACCAAACAGTAAATTTTGAACTTTGACCTCTGTGACCTTGAAAAGTAGGTCAAATCAAAAACCCGGGATTTATGTGATGTAGTCTCATCAGAGGAACACACCATAAAAGTTTCGTGGTTCTAGCTATCAGCGTTCAGGAGATGTGGCTGAAAGAAGGTTTTCACAAAGCGCCCCCTACAGGCCAGAGTGTACAAGCAGCAGCGCTAAGTTTCGGTCCAGAGATAGTTTTTACCATAGGCTACCTGTACACCAAATTTCAAGTTTGTAACCCAAGCGGTTTAGAAACGTGCCACCCCTGTTAACGACGACGACGGACGACGACGGACGACACACCATGGGAGAAGCTCACCTCACAGAGGTGAGCTAAAAATCAAAGTGATTTTGGCATCAAAATGTGTCTTAAGCCCCTCAATATCTGCCATAAAAAACAAAGGTTAATCCACTGACGATTTTGGGAGATATTTAAGTTTATTAGCTGTGCATTTACTTTTGATTAAGGGTGT
Source organism: Notospermus geniculatus (assembly GCA_002633025.1). NCBI lineage: Eukaryota > Metazoa > Nemertea > Pilidiophora > Heteronemertea > Lineidae > Notospermus > Notospermus geniculatus. The sequence continues at coordinate 246,759 of NMRB01000345.1, read as the reverse complement.
GCACGATTCTTCTTTGTTGCAGAAACTTACATTTTTGTCGATAAAATGGGGGTTGTATGGTATGAAACCAGTTTTTTTTGTCATAGAATATAGGTTTCTTTTTGATAAAAACCTACATTTTATGAAGGAAAAAACTAAGTTTTCTTCTATAAAAGTTGGTTTTAGACGAAAACTGGGGTTTTTAGGAGAAAAACTTAATTTTGTCAAAAAAAACTATATTTTATCCACAAAAACTAAGTTTTATAAGCATAAAACTAAGATTTATTGTAAAGATAGCATAAAACTAAGATTTATTGCAAAGATATCTAGGTTTTTTGAATAACTGGACAATCCGCTTGCCGTAGGGGGATACCTACCAGGCGGGCCCCCCATGTCCTTAGCAAAGGTCTTGTTGGTGACAAACTTGGGAGTAAGGTGAATGTAGCGCCCTTGTCGACCACATATTCCATAACCTAGGGTATATGGTACGTGAGGATTCTGAGAACTGGGTTCATCAATAATCAGCGCAGCTTCACCAAATGTCTGATCGCTTGTCGGGGCCTCATAGTTAGGTTTTCTTGTCCAGGTGGACGGGACCAATATGGTGACCTTCCGAAAGTAAGCTCTGTAACGGGTAGCACGGAACAACTTCTGGGAGCCGTCCGTAAATATCTCCTGAAATAAACGATAAAGAAAGAAGGTCTTATAAAGTACCCAGCCAGCACAAAAACCTTGGGCCGATAACGGCCAAACTTGGCTTACAATGTTGGGCCAACGTTGCATTCCGAGAGTGGCCCAACGCCGGCAAAAACGTTACCGTCTTATTGGGTAAAGGACAAAAGTCGACGAACGAAAACCTAAGTTTTCGGCCGAGACCAGATCTACCGAGCATTATGATTGGATAACAAACCATTCATTTGAAGAATACTAGGCCCAGCCCATAACCACAAGTCAAGTCATTGATTATTTACGATGTTATGCATTCCTAATAGGGTCGTTTAGACGACAGGCCAAAAAACCACATTCAGATTCGATCCGATTGGATCCGATCGACCGCATCGGGTCTTATTTGCGTTTAGACGAGATTTGAATGTGGTCGTATGTGGTCCAATGCGGTCCAAAATCCATAATGGACCGCATTGGGCAGCGTTTACACGCAAGAGATTTGAACCACAATCGGATTCGATCGGATCGCATGTGGATTTTTGCCTGTCGTCTAAACGGCCCTATTGTGACATGAAATGAGGAACACCGAATACAAGTTTGTGGACTTGTGCACTTGCCTTGCAAACCGACATGTAAAGCCCAGGTCACACTGTGGCGACTTAAGCGGCGAATCCACTGTCGCGATTTGGGCTTGCGACGGGGTTGCGGTCCCTTGCGATCGCCTTATATGGCAATCGGAAGTCCTTATAAGGTAACCCGCAAGGGAACGCAACCGCGTCTCAAGCCAAAATCGCGACAGTGGATCACTCGCTTTAGCCTGCCGCACACGGGCGATTTTTCGAGCGATTTTTTCTTGGCGACCGGCCTCGCGACCACAGCAGCGACTGAACATATTTTTAGTTTTTTTTAGTTTTTGTTGACTTCTATGCTACAAATGCTTTCTTGAAAGATCAGTGATGTCGCGGATGATATCACTGATCGACCTCAAAAGTAATTATCGCATGCGACGTAGTAGTCGCATTTTAGTCGCCCGTGTGCGCCAGGCATTAGGCGGGCGAATCGCCGCGAAAAAGTATGAAATGGTCCACGGACAATGTACATGCCTCTCTCTGTCATTACACTATTATGTCCAAAGGGCTGAGCACATGGTGCATGGACCATTTCATTCTAGTTCGCGGGGATTCGCCCGCCTTAGTCGCCACATTGTGACAGGGGCTTTAAGCCTGGCGCACACGGGCGACTAAAATGGGGGCGACTACAGATGCGACTACTACGTCGCATGCGATAATTACCTTTCAGGTCGATCAGTGATGTCATCCGCGACATCATTGATCTTCCAAGAAGCATTTGTCGCATACGAGTCAACAAAAACTAAAATACGGGCCTTTAAATATGTTCAGTCGCTGCTGTGGTCGCAAGGCCGGTCGCCAAGAAAATCGCTCGAAAACTCGCCCGTGTGCGGCAGGCTTCATCCTTTTGAATCGCTTCAGATAGGGAGTTAAACACATCTTTGAGTTATAACTTCAAGTTCAGATGAAGAAGTCAGAAGTGGTCTTTCTCCAGTATAGATCTTGTCCGCAAGAAGATAGGTGTTTAAAAAGATAAATAAAATTGTGTTAGTCTAATATACAGTCTTCAGGATTTCGTGGCACTTTAAAAGGTGTTCCAGAAAAAATTGCCCCGACTACAGAGTTTTCAAGAAAATGAGGCAGTCCAAGAGACAGTAAAGTCAAACTAGCGGTCACAACCCAACTTTTTGACAGTATGCCCTGTAGGCCTATTCATTGAATATCTTTTTTCACCACGACACCTTGACAAACATCTTAATAGAGAAAAGTTATCAGTGTACATGTACATCGGCCTTTGTGTGCTCATCGTCAAGCCGGTAGGCCTATTCAAGTTTTGGAATGCGCGTAGGATAGGATATTGAGTGACGTGACCTACTATTAACATGAATGACACGGGGGTGGAGATTACTAGTACATGCCAGCAGACGGCTGACAGCCAATGGCGAAGAGAACGAAAAATGAATGACAGTAACATTACTGGCCAGATGGCGTAAGCGCATAACGTAACTTGTAGGCCAATCACATGCATGGTGGTAACAACCCGATCCGTTTCGTTCGTTTTCGTTCGTCGACTTTTGTCGACGAACGAAAACCTAAGTTTTCGGCCGAGACCAGATCTACCAAGCATTATGATTGGATAACAAACCATTCATTTGAAGAATACTAGGCCCAGCCCATAACCACAAGTCATGTCATTGATTATTTACGATGTTATGCACCCCCTATTGTGACATGAAATGAGGAACACCGAATACAAGTTTGTGGACTTGTACGCTTGCCTTGCAAACCGACATGTAAAGCCCAGGTCACACTGTGGCGACTTAAAGCGAATCAAAAGCGGATTTTGTTTACATTTGGATGGTGTTTGTAAACACAAAATTCAGCCAATCAGAATGCACGAAAATTTCTTTTGTTGACATTCTGGAGAAGTTTGTTTACATTTTCCCCCAAAATTCGTCCCCTTTCAAATTCTATTTCTAAATCAAATTTTTCCGCTTTTGATTCGCTTTAAGCCTGCCGCGCACGGGCGATTTTTCGAGCGATTTTCTTGGCGACAGGTGTAATGTTTTTCATTGCCCCCCGTTTGCCAATGCCCCCCAACAAAAGATTGACGGAATAAGCCGCGACGTGACAATGGGGGAGGCACTGATCAACATGTGTTTCTGTATTTGAGTGTCCGCCGAACAATAAAGCGGGCATTGTCATACGGGGGGCATTCTCACATATTACACCTGCCTTGCGACCACAGCAGCGACTGAACATATTTTTAGTTTTTTTAGTTTTTCTTGACTCGTATGTGACAAACGCTTTCTTGAAAGATCAGTGATGTCGCGGATGACATCACTGATCGACCTCAAAGGTAATTATCGCATGCGACGTAGTAGTCGCATCTGTAGTCGCCCCCATTTTAGTCGCCTGTGTGCGCCATGCTTTAAGCCTGCCGCACACGGGCGATTTTTCGAGCGATTTTCTAGGCGACCGGCCTTGCGACCACAGCAGCGACTGAACATATTTTTAGTTTTTTTAGTTTTTGTTGACTCGTATGCGACAAATGCTTCATTGGAAGATCAATGATGTCGCGGATGACATCACTGATCGACCTCAAAGGTAATTATCGCATGCGACGTAGTAGTCGCATCTGTAGTCGCCCCCATTTTAGTCGCCCGTGTGCGCCAGGCATTAGGCGGGCGAATCGCCGCGAAAAGAATGAAATGGTCCATGGACAATGTACATGGCTCTCTCTGTCATTACACTATTATGTCCAAAGGGCTGAGCACATGGTGCATGGGCCATTTCATTCTACTTCGCGGGGATTCGCCCACCTTCGTCGCCACAGTGTGACAGGGGCTTTAAGCCTGGTGCACATGGGCGACTAAAATGGGGGTGACTACAGATGCGATAATTACCTTTGAGGTGGATCAGTGATGTCATCCGCGACATCATTGATCTTCCAATGAAGCATTTGTCGCATACGAGTCAACAAAATCTAAAAAAACTAAAAATATGTTCAGTCGCTGCTGTGGTGCAAGGCCGGTCGCCAAGAAAATCGCTCGAAAAATCGCCCGTGTGCGGCAGGCTTCATCCTTTTCAATCGCTTGAGATCGGGAGTTAAACACATCTTTGAGTAATCACATCTTTGAGTAATAACTTTAAGTTCAGATGAAGAAGTCAGAAGTGGTCTTTCTCCAGTATAGATCTTGTCCGCAAGAAGATAGGTGTTTAAAAAGATAAATAAAATTGTGTTAGTCTAACAGCCTTCAGGATTTCGTGGCACTTTAAAAGGTGTTCCAGAAAAAATTGCCCCGACTACAAAGTTTTCAAGAAAATGGGGTAGTCCAAGAGACAGTAAAGTCAAACTAGCGGTCACAACCCAACTTTTCGACAGTATGGCCTGTAGGCGTATTCATTGAACATCTTTTTTTCACCACACCTTGACAAACATCTTAATAGAGAAAAGTTATCAGTGTACATCGGCCTTTGTGTGCTCATCGTCAAGCCGGTAGGCCTATTCAAGTTTTGGAATCCGCGTAGGATATTGGGTTACGTGGCCTACTGTTAACATGAATGACACGGGGGTGGAGATTACATGCCAGCAGACGGCTGACAGCCGATGGCGAAGAGAACGAAAAATGAATGACAGTAACATTACTGGCCAGATGGCGTAAGCGCATAACGTAACTTGAAGGCCAATCACATGCAAGGTAACAACCCGATCCGTTTCGTTCGTTTTCGTTCGTCGACTTTTGTCCTTTACCCATTAACCCCAAATCCAGAAGTATCGGAACCAGGGGTCGTTGAATAGTAGTGGTGTAGGCCTAGGCCTACAGGGTGTAGGTGGAGCATGGACTTGGTGAGCATAAGGAATAGGCCTACTAGGGGCATATTTTAAAAATAGGGTTAGGGCTACATGTACTGGCAGAGCCAATGGCATGGAACAAAGACAGTACCACGTTCTTGTTGGAGAAATGTTTATTTTGAAAATAAAGTGATGTACACCATTCCAAAATGGCTTAGTAGAAAAATAAATTGTCGGAAAACAGTGATGGCGGCTATATTTGTAGGCCAACCGGACTGAAATTCGCTGTGGACATTGAGGGTACTTCGATACATCGTCACACCTAATTTGAACAATCCAGAAGTATCGGAACCAGGGGTCGTTGAATAGTAGTGGTGTAGGCCTAGGCCTACATGGTGTATGTGGAGCATGGACTTGGTGAGCATAAGGAATAGGCCTACTAGGGGCATATTTTAAAAATAGGGTTAGGGCTACATGTACTGGCAGGGCCAATGGCATGGAACAAAGAGAGTACGTTCTTGTTGGAGAAATGTTTATTTTGAAAATAAAGTGATGTACACCATTCCAAAATGGCTTAGTAGAAAAATAAATTGTCGGAAAACAGAACATAACGAAATCTAACTTGCTGATTGTCATCAGACATTGTACACTGATATAAAACTATGGTTCAGATCATCAATATGTTCATCAGGTAGACATACTGAACAATGGTACCGGTACAATATACAAATACAATTGTACACTGATATAATACTATGGTTCAGATCATCCATATGCTCATGAGGTAGACATATTGAAGAATGGTACCGGTGAAATATACAAATACAATTGTACACTGATATAATACTATGGTTCATATCATCAATATCCTCATCAGGTAGACATATTGAACAATGGTATGGGTACAATATAAAATTACAAGTGTACATTGATATAATACCATGATTGGGATGATCAATATGCTCATCAGGTGTTCGTCAGGCATGTTAGCTCGACATATTGAACAATAGTACCAGTACAATATACAAATACAATATTGAGTGTTGATATAATGCTATGGTTCGGATCATGAATAATCCATTGCGGGCCGGAAATTTAATTTTGCTGTCAGCTCGAGTGTGGCAAAAATGAATGCAGGAAATATATTCTGTTCCTACTTGGATGCATTGGTGTGCACTGCAATCCGCAAAATTAAAATGTGCAAAATGCACTCCCGGGACTGATAATGGGCAAATCCAAGAAAACGTGGCGCAAAATTTTCCTGGGTTACAGTACGCTCATCAGGCCTGCGGCAGGTAGACATACTGAACTATGGTACCGGTGTCGTAGAATGTCATGCCCCCCGATATGAGATGCCCCACAACAATAGATTCTGACGGAATAAGCGGCAGCTACAATAGGCCGGACACTAACAGACAGGAACTTCTGTTAGCAGATGTCCCCTGAACAAAAGAAGCGGGCATCTGATATCGGGGGCATTACATTCTATGACACCTGTACAATATCAAAATACAAGTGTACATTGATAGAAAAGTATGGTTCGGATCATCAATATCATCATCAGGTAGACATGGTACCGGTACAATATAACAAGTCGCCCATGGGCGAAGCGCTCAGCTGACATTTGAAGTTGCCGATGAAACAGGTCTCAAGTTATGGAACAGAATGCCCACGAAGAAAGATGGGCAAAACTGGTAGCCATGTAGGGCCTAGGCGTACCTTCTTGGCGCCCGGTAAAGGCCTTAGGGTAGGCCCTCCTATCCTACGGCTACTACGGTAGTACTGGAAGTTGGAGCAGAATGTAGGTCAGAGCGCCAAAATTTTTGGTCCTGTTTCGAGTCCTTCCTAGGGCCTACCCCTCCACCAAGTTTCGTGACCCTGGGCCTTGCGGTTACAGAATGTGTCAGTTTACGGACGACACACAGACACACACACAGACGGACGCCACTCAGTATACATATGACTAGCTCCGCTGACTTTTGGTCAGCTGAGCTAAAAATACAATTGTACATTGATATAATACAAATACTATGGTGCGGATGCCTTTAAAGGGATCTTTCTGCAAAATCAGTAGTTCTGGACAGAAAAATCTGTGAAGTGAACTTGCATGCCATCCTTTATAGTGAAACATGATTGCAATGCATACTCACTGTACCGTATGGTACATTTCGCTGGTTTTCTATAATTCTATACAGAATATTAGCTTCAAATTATATGACTCAATTACTCTTGTAGTGGAGGTTGTGGGGCACCAGCTGCTGCAGAGGCACGTTTTTTAGGTGGGCGAGATGTGTGGGCCAAGTCTGGTAGTTGGTCATCTAAGAGTGGTGGCGGTGGTGCACAAGTAGGTGTAGTGATAGTAGGAGATGATGTTGGAGGTTCTGGGCCAGGTATATTGAGGAGCGGAATCGGCATGGGTGGAACTGAAGGCTGATCATTTGCGGGGTTGTCAATTCTTCGTTGACATGGTCTCTGTACAGCTAGTTGAAGAGGTGCACGAGGATGTTCAGTGGCAGGATCTTCTACTCTGAATAATGGTGCTTCAGGATGAATTGCCATTGGTCGGACAGAAGTGAGATGGAAGTTTGGCTCTCGAACATGTTCGTCATTGTGGCGAAGGCCTGGCTTATACCAGCCTGAAAGCTCCCATAGAATATTGTGATAGTCATAGAAGGCAAGCACTTCTTGTATATGGTCCCGGATTTTCAGCATTGGTATTGGGGCACTTGTGGTCTGCAAGAAATGTGGTAAAAGTAGATGTCAATTGAGAGGTGTGTGATGGTCATTTGCAGGGGTTTTTCCCTGGCTAATTTCAACATTGTGGGCCATTCGAAATCCATCTGAGGAGGACGTTCCAAATGCCATAAGCACTTTATGGGATGTTAAAACATTCTGCATTGGGAAAAACCCGCACACTTCAATAAAATTCAACAAAGAAAGGCAGTAGGGCCTACATGCATTTGCTATCACAATCCCATATGCAAGGAAAACGTGAAGGTGTGGTGAAAGGCCTTAGGGGTTAACTTGAAAATTAGCCTTTGTCAGGAATGCCATTAGCAGGGCATATGTGGGATGTTAAGATAAAATCCCAGGGAAAAGCCCAATTTGTTGTAATTCATTTATCACTACTGTGGGTGATGTTGGGTAATGAATCATGTGATTACTATGCCTGTTTACCTTCATTGCAATGTCCGAGAGGAAGAACCTTGTGAACTGAGATGACTGGAAGGGTACCCGAGATATATTCGCTTCTTTGGATGTTATCCGGCATGCAAGTACCCTTTTTGCGATGTCATTTGTTATTGTCGATGGGCAGCTGGCTTTTGTGTCATGTTGGCTGTCACACAGGTCAGCCCCACATCCCACCAAAATGTTGGCACGAGTGACCTCGATCCGTGCATTTTGCACAAACAGTGGTTTGGGTGTGAGTCTGTCAGCATATTCGGACACATATGGCCGAGTTTGTTGTCGTAACAATGTGGGCTTGAGTGGTAGCAGTGGCTGGTCCACCTGAAGAATAGGCACTTCCTTTAGCATTGATTTAAATTCTGGCTCAAATAAGCCCACAGTGCACCCAATCCAGGGAACGTTCTGCATTTTAAATAACTGTCTTGTGTTATTCATTGTCTCTGTTAGAATATAGAATAGTTCTCCATTCTTGTTCTCCCTGGAAATATAAAGCGTATGAGTAACTAAGGCGTATACATACTGTCAGAGTTGCTGCATTGTGTGCACCCTGTACTGTCCGGCAGCAATATTTAGGTGTATATTACCGGTAGTAGAAAAATGATCGCTTTGCGGCATGGCTTAAATACAATGCATTATGTAAGGCGATGTAAAGAAATGAAATTGATTAGCATCCTTTTAGCCATCAGCTGGAGAGGAGGGCGGGAGGTTTTCATTTTATTTTTGAAAGGATTTTGGCTGAAAATCCTGCTCAAAAGGAAATAGCAAATAATTTGGAAATTCGCAAAGTGTACAGGAGGCAAAGTGTTCATGGAAAATGCATTACCAAGACATTTAAGGCTAGATGGCGTTTTTGGAGGACGGTGGGGATGCTAACCATTTATTTACTTGGTGTATGAGTATGCTGACGGATGAAAGGCTTATGGCAGGACTACTTTAGTGAGATAGAATTATATCAATGTTGAATACTGGGTCATGGTGTAGCTATGGCCTTGTACTGTCCAGAATAAGTGTGTGACACACAGTGAGGACAGTCCAGTGAAAGCAAATGAGGTATTGTCATGCTATTGGTGAGGACAGTACAGGGTGTGCACACTGCAGAAAGCAACAGCTGTAGTAGAGTAGTTTACATTATGCAGAACAGTCCGCATGACAGTACTCTCATGGAACAATATAAGCTATGTTCACACCTGTAATAATTTGGTGGGTTATTGCAGGTCTAACTAGAGCCGGACTAAAAGTACATGCGGGTCTAGTCCAGCATTTTGTATGAGACCACTTAGGTCTAGCATTCACACCTGTA
>NMRB01000345.1:170999-193896 GCA_002633025.1 Notospermus geniculatus | reverse complement strand
GCGCATGCCCACAAGACACGCCGCCTGTCGCGGTGTTCAAGAACTAGACAAAGCCCGGGTCTATTGCGTCTACACTACTTAAAAAACCCGCAGGAGACGCGGGTCTAAATTAAGCCCTCCAAAAACCCTTCGAAATCGGAGGGTTCAAAAAGCCCGGACTTTTCATCCCCGGGTCTATTAGACTCGCGCTTTTAACAGGTGTAGACAGAAAAAGCCCGGGTGAGACGCGGGTTTTTATGTAGTGTAAACAGGGCTATAAATTATGATTGACAGGTCATGTGGATAAATTTTAACTCCTATTGGCCATGATTGCGGTAGGAACTTTCTGAGGACACGTAATTACCCCATAGGCCTAGATCCAAAAAGCCAACAGGCCATACACTATTATGTGAAATGTAGGTGTCATTTCAGGGGAACGATCATAACATGAAATGCTTGTCTGGTATTAGGAAAATGAACCTGAAAATGACATGCCTTTGTGGCTTTCAGAAAAGATCAACACCCCTCGTAACAGTGTTTGGTCTGTTGGCTTTGGATTTGTGAGGGGAATCGCATTTCTGCACACCTCAAAAAGTTAAGAGCACTCCTACCACAGTCATGACCAATAGAAGATCGGAATTTATCCACATGACCTGTCAATCATAATTCATGTACACCGTCGGCAGTTTTCCAGGACTGACCTCTTAATGTGTAAAAGAGAGTAGGGGAAAGTCCCGTAATTTGGACCGTCCCCTAAATTGGACCACCACTGTTTCTTTCCCGCCGTCAAGGTTATTCACTAGTGGCGCCATCTGGGAGAAAGAAGTTACACTAAAACCACTTTCAGCAAAGTTAAAATGGCGGACAATTCAAACGCACCGAAGAGGTAGGTGAAAGAAGTTTATTTCCTGTCGTGATGTTATTTTCTGCGTTGATATTTTTCAGTGCAGGTTATTGGCTATTGTACCGAGAACCTGATGGGTTGCATTAAAAGGTGTAAGTTGTATCATTAATTGTTCATAGACGTGATGAAAGTTGTAGCGAGCTCTGGAAAATAGCAGTGTCACGTGATATCGATCGTGGTCGATTCCCCTATATTGAACCATTGGCAGTCCCCTATATTGAACCTGTGGTCCAATATAGGGGACTGTGGTTCAATATTGGGGAATTAATTAACGTCATTCATGTCAGGGGCTGGTAGCCTGGATCTTTCAAATAGAAATAGGCCTAGGCCCTAGCTAGGCATTTTAACACATCAGTTATGTGGGCAAATTGATTTTGCATATCCTTCTTACGTTTCAGAGGGCCATATAGGAAATGGAGTCAAGTGGACATGGAAAAAGCTTTGGAGGCGTGCAGAAATGAAGAAGCGGGCATAAATTCTATCAGCAGACGATATGGGATACCAAAGGCTACCATTAAACGGCATCTATTGAATAAAAATAAGTACGCCAATGGTAACATAAAGTCATTCGGCCGTCAACCTACACTTCCTCATGAACTGGAGAGACTTTTAGTCGAGTATATTATTGAGCTTGACTCGATGCTTTTCGGGATAAGCCGCAAGGACCTTATGTCGCTGGCATACCAACTAGCTGAACAAAATAACCTGAGTCATGTGTTTAACAAAGAAAAAAAATCAGCTGGCAAGCATTGGTATTATGACTTCATGCGCCGTCACCCGGACCTTTCCCTGCGGCAGCCGGAGCCGACTTCACTTGGTAGAGCAAAGGGATTTAACCGGGAAAGTGTACGTGAATTCTTCACGCTACTTGAGCAAGTCATAGACAAGCATAACCTTGATGGCACATGTATCTATAATATGGACGAGTCAGGAATCACAACGGTTCAGAAACCCGGGAAGGTAATATCCTGTCGTGGCAAGAAACAGGTAGGAGGACTTACCAGCGGTGAGAGAGGTTTCACCACCACGATAGTTTGCTGCTTAAATGCGATCGGCAACTTTGTCCCGCCAATGATGATATTCAAAAGGAAACGGATGAAAGACGAACTAAAGGAGGGCGCACTAGCTGGTACTCTCTTTGAAAATAATGCATCAGGATGGATGGAGAAGGAACTGTTTTTGCAGTGGTTGAAGCATTTTCACGCTACTGTTAAATCAACGAAGGAAAAACCTGTTCTCCTTATTCTCGATGGACATGCATCCCATACAAAAAACATTGAAGCCATTGACTATGCCCGTGAAAACGGGATAATTATGCTTTCTCTTCCGCCCCATACAACACACAAAATGCAACCACTTGACCGCACCTTCTTCGGCCCGCTCATGACGAATTTCAATACAGCGTCTGATAAATGGATGAGAAACCACCCAGGAAGGGCTGTCACGGTGTATCAGATCAGCTCACTTTTTGGAGAAGCCTACGTAAAAGCGGCCAATATGACAACTGCCACAAACGGATTTAGATGCACCGGAATCTGGCCTTGCAACAGAGACATCTTCACTGATTCAGATTATGCAGCGGCAGATAGATTGACTGATGCTGAAGGTGCTATTTCTCCAACGCATGTCGAAGATGGAAATGCAAACCACTCCTGTGAGCCGTCTTCCACTGTCCCTCAGCCGATCGTGAGTCCTGAGCTGTCTCCAACTCAACTTGTCAATGAGCCGTCTGCAACTGTCTCTGCACCGTGTGAAGATCCTGAGCTGTCTACAGCTGCTAGTGAGCCGTCTGTTGCCGCCGTCTCTGCACCATACCCAGCAGATCCTGAGCTGTCTGCAACTGCAAGTGAGCCGTCTGTTGCCGTCTCTGCACCATCCCCAGCAGATCCTGAGCTGTCTGCAACTGCAAGTGCGCCGTCTGTTGCCGTCTCTGCACCATCCCCAGCAGATCCTGAGCTGTCGCCCACTGTAGTTTCAGTTGTCAGTAAGCCATCTGGTTGTGCCTCAGCTGAATTTAGGGTCATAAATACGAATTCGGACGGGCGTTGTTTGTTCCGCAGCCTGGCAATCGCAATGAATACTGCACTGCAAGATGCTGAAAGGGACAGAAACAGCATTCCAATAAGCCCCATGTTGAAGCTTCTAGAGGTTACTGATGCTGATGCACTCCGAGCGCGAATGGTCAGTCACATGTGCACTGATTTTGAAGAATATGCAAGGATTGATAAGATGTGTGTCAATGCCGATATGCCCAACACGAAGCAATATCAGTCGATACAAGACAGGATTTTGGCTGTGTCAAATCCAAAAGAAATGGTCGGTGAAATCGAAATAGTTGCTCTAACAAAAGTCCTTCAAAGGTCTATCCACGTATATGCCGGAACTTCCATCTTCAAATATGGTAACTTTCCAGGACCGCCTTTGCTCGTGAAATATTTGAATCTTGCAGACGATGTTGGACACTATGTGTGTATCCTGCAGTGCCCCCAAACCACCACCGGAAAAGGGTTCATTACGCCAGAAATGGTATCACCAATTAGAAAACAACAATCAAAAACTGGTGACCGTAAACGTACCCACGGCAGAAGTGAAGTTTTAACATCAAGTCCGTACAAAGCTAGCCTTATTTCATCAAAAGGAAAAACAAAGAAAAAGACAGTTCCTGCACAAGGAAAAAAGCAGAAGAATAAACGCGCTAAAACCAAGAAGTCTAAAAGGCCAAAGGAAACGTGTGCTGGTACTTCAAGTGAAGATTGGTACTGTCCCATCTGTGACGAGCACATTATCGAAGAGATGGTCAGGTGCAAAACTTGTGGTCAGTGGATTCATACAGCATGTGCTGGGGGTATTGACCCCAATTTCCTCTGCAACAACTGTGAAATTTGATGCCTCATGACTTTGTGACATTGTGGCCCGAGGTTTTAGTCACAGTGATAACCATGGTAACGGTGAATCTATTATAGACTTAACTGGGAGAGTTGTAAAATCAATCATACCTTTTGAACGACTAAATGAAATTAGTTGCCAAAATATATTACATTCAGGTTTACTCTGTCTAGTCAACTGAAATGTAGTGGCGTTGTTTCGACTTTTGTCATACAGTGTAATGAAGTCCCCAGTACCGTCTGATGAAATGAGGACTCTGGCTTGGTGTAGGCGACCTAGGTGTAGCCTTCTGTTGAATTGTTGAGCTGTTTTTTAAACGTTTGTCACAAAAACATTTGTGGTTAGTTATCGTTATAGTGTTGATTAAAGTTCTTGTTCTGGTTAAATCAGATGTTGGATTTTCTTTACCATTTACTCTGGACTAAAAACTTTGTTAACGTAGTCATGGTAGCAAACATGGTAAAAGAATGTGCCCGACCTGTGACAGTACAAGAGATGAATGACTGTGGAATATGCCTGCTATATAGGCGAAAGCCAAAAATCTATGCCTATAGTCAATACAGTACTGATAGTACTTAACACAAACGAGATACCCATTGTGCTATTCTGATCATATTTTAATAATAAAACATAGTCCCCTAAATTGAACCACCCTTTCCCCTAAATTGAACCACAGGTTCAATATTGGAAACGTGGTGGTTCAATTTAGGGGCATAGTCCCCTATATTGGACTTACAGCAGATTTTTAAAAATGAAATATAATCTGTAATCTGAAAATGGCAGGAAACCCTGAAGTGACTCATAGGCGGGGTATGCACCTGGGCCTGAAATACACATATATAATACTAAGTATTCCCACTATCCTAGGAGATACAAGGATAAGTTCTTAGGTGGTTCAATATACGGGACTTTCCCCTATCTCTTCTTTGTATTGTTCAACAGTATGTGAAAGGAGGTAGTTATTTGGCAATCAAAATGCTTGCGGAATACAGAAATTGGTCTTAGATGCCAAGCAAACAGTATGACCACAGATGTAACATCTGTGAGTGTTTCTGTAGCTCAGTGTTCCCCAACAATAGACACGGCCTAGAATGGCTATTGTTGGGTTAGTTGCCGCTTAATCTGTCAGGAGGGAAACAATAATCGGCACGTGTTGTTTTGAGCCTTTCTTAAAATTTCGACAGAGTATAAAACGAAAATTGAATCTTTCACAGGTACAACAGCAGAGAAAAGAAGAATGAGATGGCCATCCTTGCCCAAGGCATCACCATGCCAGAACCACCAAGGCAAACAGAAAGGCTATTTCCTCCAGCCATGACACAGCTTCATGAAGTTCCTCACGTTCCCAGTCAAAGCCAACATGTGTTTTCGCTTCCAGAAAACACAGCAGGACAAGCATTGAGAATGAGGCATCGAAGGAAAAATCCAACTTTGCTTCCCCGTCCCCAAGACCCAAGTCTTGTCTCACAGCCACAGCCAAGTGTTGCTGTCTCACAGCCGCAGCCGCAGCCACAGCCACAGCCAAGTGTTCTTCTCTCACAGCCACCGCAAAAAATAGTCTTGAAAGTGACAAATCCAGATGGACAGATCATGTTTCTGCCAATTAATAGTCAAAGCCAGCTTCCACAAACCCAGCCAGCATTGGCCCCAGTGCCCACAGTAACATCCGAAACTCAACCTGTAAGTAAAAGTACGGCATATTATCGAAAGTCAAAGGGTGGTGAGGTAAGGGCGTACAAGAGGACTGCTATGCATCGCACCTGCCGCAGATGTGGGAAGATACAGGACACTACTACAGGCCATGCGTCATACTACGGTGTGTGGTATTGCCCTGATAATGCGGATCAAGACGTTGATGCATGGAGAGACGCACAGAGGGCAAAGCGGGCTAGAAAAACAGAGTAGAGTGTTCTTTTTCTTTCAAAATCATTTAGGCAAGACTTGACGTTAGTCGGACGGGGTTCGAGCTGGCTGAGGGGTGATTTTTATAGCTACAGGCAATTATGTCGTTAGTACAATTGCAGAGTAAACATGACCAGCAACCGGACAAGTGGTCCACAGCTTCTGGGGGATGTAAATGTCGTGTCATTTGATGGATTTTGCAGTAGAAATATTGACTAAGGAAGGAAACCAGGGTAGCTCAATTGGTAAGAGCGTTGGACGGGAGTTTTAAGACTGATCCAAAGATTTGGGTTCGATTCCCAACCCTGGTAGCCTTTAACAGCAATATTTTACTCTGGAAAACATTGAAGTGACTGAAAATTACTTTATTTGAGAAATATAATTACAATTGCTAGGACTATTCATACAAAGTGATTAAAATACTCCTTTTTTCTCTTCTTTGTCTTTTTGATTTTCTTGTCTTTTTGATTGGAATGCCCGGGCCCCCCACTCCTTAATTGGGTACACATACATGCTCGTTCCTGAGTTTGAAAAGGACCCCCTTATGGAAGGAACCGAGGGAAATTTTCCACCCCTTTCTGCGGGCTTTTTTCATCCAATTGGACCCCCTAACGGAAGGAACCGAAAGATATTTTCACCTTTTTCGGGATTTTTCATGCAATTAGACACGGTCCCCTAATTTTGAAGGAACCAAGGGATTTCACCCCCTTTTTACAAGCTTTTTCATTCAGAATAGGACTTTTTCATACCCCTTTTTACGATTTCTTCGGGAAGAGAACCTTTTGCCCCTTTTGAAGAATTTTTCAGGAGAAAAGTCATTGAAAGTACCCCTATTTTAAGTGTTTTTCGGGAATTTTTTCCCAAACAGTGCTGCCGAAAATGACCCCTTTTTCTGCGAAAATTGGAACGAGCATGCGGTATGGTTGACCCCTGAGTGGGGGGCCCGGGTGGAATGTGTGTTGATTTTAAAGAAGCAAATGTATTGAAAACAAGATATTTACAAGTCACCTACTTAAAATGAAATGTATCTACTCCATACCACTTTAGCTACATAATTGCCAAAACAGCATGGCAAAACACGCCAGAAAAAGACCTTTTTAATGTTTGTAAACAAAAGCACGTGCTGATTTGCTATAAATAGCACGGGGCTAATTCCTCCGTGGTTCGGGGACACCGGAAGTTGCGGCGCGTACGCGGCCCCCGACGAATGTGCAGGTGTTTGTGCGCGGATAAACAACGGGTCGTTGGTGCCGAATTTTAGCAGAGAAGATTGTCGTGCGCTATTTTTTCACGCGATTGTTCGGTCGATTTAGAGCCACTTTAGAACATTCTGTCCAATGAGGGTTCGATCTTGTCCTGAATTGGTCCAAGATTTGTTCTAAAATGCTATGAATTCAACCAAAATTCAACCAATCACACGCCTACCGGATGTGACGTCCAGGTCAAAACATTAGCGGCACGTTCAATTACGTTTAATTCGCCTCACCTCGATTAAAGTCGATTTCTATTCGATTCATATAGGTTTAAAACCCGGGGATCTGTATATTCCGGTAGTTTCAATTGGTAAGATACGAATTATGTTGGTCGTTGAAGCTAGATTGGCTCAAGTCAAGTGATAGCGCGCGGACAAAGTCGTGGGAAGTGCACTGAGTACGTACATGTGTGCACACGGAATAAGCGGCAATGTATGGAAGATGTGTCACTTCCCACGGCTTTGTCCGCTATACTTGACTTGACCAGCTAGATTTGTGTGATTGCGTGGAAAATTGCCCTCGAAGAAGAGGTCGCCTCTCAACTCTGCTAAACGTGTACAAAATGTACGTGACTTGTATTGTCGGATGACCTACACACCTGTCCTAGGCTAGGGCCTAGGGCCTAGGCCCTAGGCGTAGGCCTATTCCCGGACAAACCTCAATGTAAGATGGTTCTGCCCCAGTTTTTCTGCTTCTGTGGCTCTCCTTGTCTTTGGAGTTTACGGACAGAATGTAAATACTCACACAGCTGCTGGGACTGTATGGCAGGCAGGCAGCGGGCCTTTGCAGGCCTAAAAAACTCAAACAAAAGGGTGAGGCAGATACTCTTAGGCTAGGCCTAGGCCTACATAAACAGCGGCCAGGGATGAAAATGTTTACTGGCATTTCTGATTTCAGACTCAAAGACATGGCTGCCCATCGTCGCCGTACTCATCCGGTCT
Source organism: Notospermus geniculatus (assembly GCA_002633025.1). Lineage (NCBI taxonomy): Eukaryota > Metazoa > Nemertea > Pilidiophora > Heteronemertea > Lineidae > Notospermus > Notospermus geniculatus. The sequence goes on along the minus strand of NMRB01000345.1, from coordinate 186,031 downwards.
TTAGGAGATGGCAGGATGGCCTCATTGATTTGTCCTACACCATTGAGGGGGGCAGTTTCACTCGCGAAGCTGCCGGGCACAAGGCGAAGAACCGTACACTGGTTAGGGCCGAGGCTGTGTTAAGACTGACCGAAATGAATGGCGATATCAAGGACGAGGTCTCTATTTTGGGGGAATGCGAAGTCCAGTTCGGAAAGTTCCAAGATTGTACCTTCAGGTGTGTAATAATGCTTGTTAGATTTGTTTTGTTTTTATAAAATACTTGAATTCCCTAGACCCCTTGATGGTGAAATATTGTGTCTTGCTAGAGCCTGTGTATGTACAGTTTGTGGCGTGGTCATAGCATCTGTAATGTATTACCGGTATATTTTCCAAGGTTGTGCATTGAATGTTGTGCCAAAGCCAAATGACATTTTTGTTTCTAACCTTTCTTTGATATAACTCGTTTTACTCTTGCTTACAGATGGCTGATGTCAAATGTGCTTGGTTGGGTTGGTGCCTTGATTGTCGCTATGGAGGATTAGCATGAGAAAGAGCGACCGAACCCCCTCAGCGAGAACAAGTTCGACCTGAAAAGGTACTGTTGAGTCCTTCCCGGAAGGGAGGGAAGCCATCGAATTGGTGAGAAAGAAGCGCCGGGAGGAATAGGAAGAAGGAGGCAGCACCCAGAGCCGTTGTGAAGTCAGATGTCAGATGACCTGTTCTTCAGAAAATGTAATATTTCTCATTCATTTTAGGTACAAGTGCAAGTGACGCCACCTTCCAGGCATACCTGCTGGACGGTGTTGCGAGGTGGAATCAGGACAGAACTGATGCGATGCTTGAGGACCACACTCCCGGACCTTGTACGTACAACACAAGGCTACAGCATGCTGTCAAGCAATTGAACAGCGAAGTCTTCGGCACAGAGATGATGCCTGATTTCCAGGTGCCACGCAAGTACACGGGTAATTATTGTGAAACATCCTGCAAAATTATCAGAGTTTGAATTATAATCATGATGATGATGGCTAGCTTATTCTTTCTCTCTGCAGTTGAAGATTAAATTTGGGTATTGCTTCTCATTTCAGGCGAAGAAATTGGCATTGAGTACCTGTACAGCCAGACAGGGAACAGGCACTCCATGATGAAGCGGTTGATCCAGAAGTGCTGGATGCCACTGATGAGCATCCCGTTCAGCCTGAAGAAGACGAGGGCTTTGAAGACATGCAAGAGGATCCCACTGTACCCCTTCTGGTGTTTGAGGAGACCCCTGCTGCTGAACCTGCCAAAGTGGCACCTGAGCCGGCAACCTACCACCCCATTCTACCCATTCATGAGGATGAAACCATTCCTTGTGAGTAAAAATTGTTGCCTATCGTTTCAGCATGACAGAAGCCAGCCATGGATGGCAGTCCCATGATGTCTTTGGTGTGATTGTGAAATGGCTCAAGTCATCAGGAGCGCATCTTGTCCAACTAATGGATCTCAGTCAGTCCAAACCTACCTCCAGTGTAGTCTGATATGTCAAGATGTCAGGTGCATCACAGCTGATCTTTTTTCTCTTGTTTTCAGTCCTGGATGCTCCAGGCAGCACTGATGGTGAACCAAAGTCACCTCCGGATTCGCCAGAACCAGTCCCACTGACAACTGAATCAACCCCTTCAGCACCTGAGCCAAGGCCATCGACATCAGACCCAACTCCAGTGATGGATCAAAGGGAAAAGTCACCTCCTGCTGCAGATCCCAATGTAAGTTGAATACAATGAAGCATTCCAAAGTTTTGAATGAACTGCATGAATTAAGACCTTTCATCAATACATGAGACTTGAAGAGATCACCCTACCAAGATGGACAGATTACAGAATCTAAATGAATTTGGCACCCGCTCATGCCAGGTTTACTGTTCATTTTCAGGAGTCAGTGTGCAAGAGGAATATTCCTGGATATCAATGAGTGGAGAACCTTGCTGAATATCTCGTAGGCCTTCGGGAAAAGCTGTCACTGACCAATGACCAGGCAGATACTGTCATTCGTCTGTGGAATGACCTGCCAGAGTATGACAAGCGGCCGACCAGAATACCCAGGCGACACCAGAAGGTACCACTTAAGGGTCTGTTCAAGGCCAAATCTAAAGTTGCACCTGGAGCTGAGGCCACTCAGAGGTAAATAGATCTTTGGACTTTTTGGCTAACCAAGTTATATTCATATGACGTGAGCCTACTCAGACTTAATGGCTAACCAAGGCTAACAAAGAGAACCTAAAATTTAAAATGTGTAGGCCTTATGTCTTAGTCTAGGTTGGGCCAGAATTTACCAATTCTACATGCAGGCTTCACTTTTTCAGAAGTCTCCTTGGACCGAATGCTGCACCAGCCGTGAAACCTGACGTGAACCGGTACATGGAGGCCATTGTCATCAAGCTGTCCCTGATGTTTCCAGCTCCAATGAGGGTGGATAATGTTCTCCAGCAAAGAAATGACACTGGTGGCACGTGAATACAGAAAAATCAGAGAGGTCATTGTCAACAACCCCAGAGTGATGGACAACACTGGCTTGCAGCTGATGGAGATAAATGCTTCCACTCTTAATAAATGGTAAGGATTTTGTCATATCGCACCTCAAGTAAGTTTCCGTGAATTTGATTGGCCGAGAGCAGTCACGTGAGCAGTGGACATTTCGGCATGTTCGCCCGGAAAATATTTCCGGTTGGAATATTTTCCCATTGATGAATTTTACGGTTGTCCTTCAACTTTTGATTCGCTTTTAGGTTCCATTCAAGAGAAAAGGGCAAAGAAACAGCAGTCCTAGCACAAGCCGTCAGTATTCCAGTCCCAGCACCCACAGAACCTCACCAAATGCCAGAACCAAAAGAGCTTCTGTCAGCCCACCCAGAGATCCCAGCGCAGCAGATGCACCATTTTGACCTGCCAGAGAACACAGTTGGAATGGCTCGCCTAAATGTTCGAAAAAGGAAGACGCCAGCAGCTAAAGGCAGCAGCATCCTTGTGTCGACACCTGCATGTACCCTGCCACGTCCGATCTTGCCACGCCCAACCTTGCCTCCATCAACCATGACTGCAACACATCAAATCACACCACGTCCGATCTTGCCACGCCCGACCTTGCCTCGCCCGACCTTGCCTCCACCGATGATGACTCCACGCCCAACCCTGCCTCAAACAACCCTCATTGTCATGTGTCCAGCCATGCCTCAACAAGCTGTACCCTGTCCTGCTACTCCGCGGTTGACGTCTCCACAAGAAGTGTCCCGTAGCCAGCAGTACTACAGGAAGAGGAAGGGAAGTCCAACCAGACAATACACGAAGAGGACTCTGCACAAGACCTGCTCCAAATGTGGAGGCCAAAGACTAGAGATGCCACCACTGGTCACAAGCAGTACTATGGCCAGTGGTTTTGCCCGCAGACTTCCACACAAACTTTTGAGGAATGGTTAGCTGCAGTCAAGGAAAGACGGACCCAAAGAAAGAAGTAAAGGAACAATGACCGACTCCCAACCACGATTCTACAACACCGGTTTGACAACCTCCTGCCTCCACCAACTATGGCTGAACCACAATAAATCCTCCCACGTCCAATTTTGCCACGCCCGACCTTGCCTCCACCGATGATGACTCCACGCCCGATGATGACTCCACGCCCGACCTTGCCTCCACCAATGATGATTCCACGCCCAACCGATGATGACTCCACGTCCGACCTTGCCTCCACCGATGACGACTCCACGCCCGACCTTGCCTCTACCGATGATGACTCCACGCCCGACCTTGCCTCAAACAACCAAGGAAAGAAGCAAATGAACAATGACCGACTCCCAACCACGATTCCACAACACCGATCCCATTGCCCTGTAAGAGGGTTCGACTCCCTCCCAGGGCAGTTTTCAAAACCTGAGTGCCGGTGCAAAGTGAGCAGATCGCCCTGTGGCTCCGCAGGGCAATGGGATCACTGTTCAAATAGAGTTGGTAAAGACCCCACAGATATCCGACTAGCACTACGGCTGGTATTTTGCCAGACAGAAAAAGCCAAAAATACCAACCAATTTAACTCTGTTCTTTCAAGCAGACAAGCTGTCACACAGAAAAAGCCAAAAATACCATCAGATTCAACTTTGCTCTTGCAAGCAGACAAGCCAAAAATAGTAAAATTCACTTCCACTAAAAGATGCCCCCAAAACAGGTAACAAAGTCTTTTCAGACCACTGAAATTGCAAGTGTGTCAAGCCTGGGAAAGGTCCTTTTTGAAAATGATGGGGTTAACAACCATTCAAACAACTTTTCATTCATGATTTTGAAAAAAAACTGAAAAATTCACTTTCACTAAAGATGCCCCCAAAACAGGTTACAAAGTCTTTTCAGACCACTGAAATTGCAAGTGTGTCAAGCCTGGGAAAGGTCCTTTTGAAAATGATGGAGTTAAAAACCATTCAAACAACTTTTCATTCATGATTTTGAAAAAAAACCCTGAAAGAAACCCCCGGGAAGGAACCATGTGCATTGCCCCACAGTTTGTAAACAAACATCACGTGACATGTATCTATATTTAGGTTGGTTTATTTCCAGGATGTATTCGAGGATACCGGAAGTTGTAATATGCAAATTAGCCATGTGGAGATGATATTTATAGCAGGATTTAGGAAAAGCCCACCGAAAACATTGTCAGGGTGGCCGTGCGCGGATAAACAATGGGTCATTGGTGCCGAAATTTAGGACAGGGGCGACAGAGAAGATTGTCGGGGGCGCAGCCATACAATCTTCTCTGTGAGATTTGGAACAATTTGGAACAGAATCCACAAATCAGATGCCAGGGTTTGTTCCACTTTGTTCCAAATTGTTTCAAATTTGTTTCACTTTGCCGCCAACCAGAGACCAGCATTACGATGACGTCATTTGATATTCGAGGAGTGGCAATTTCGAATATTGTCTTTTCTCGCTTCGTGTCGAATTTCTCCATTTCTAACGCTAATTTTCGATTTTTTTCTTCAGGATTATATCGTATTAGTTTAGAAAACTTGACTGATCATTCGTAGGTAAGATAGAACAGTCAAAATGTTGAAAAATATGAAGAAAATCGCCTATGAACCTAGGGCACCCCGCACTGTACATCAATGTACCTACACTTTACTATAGGCGGATGAGAGGCGACTAAATTGAAGTTTTCAAATACTAGCTGTATATGAAGAATTTCCAAGACAACCATCATCATCGAATTGGTTGGACACAACAAATAGGACCCGAGGCCACTCACTGAAACTGAGAAAACCTAGATGTGAGACCCGGCTGAGAGAATTGGTAATCTCCCAAAGAATAATCTCAGCCAAATTTGAACGTAAGTGCACAGGAACCTTTTCATCGGGAGAGGACAATTAGATCTTTAGACTGTGCAAGTCAAATTTGACGTGCATGCCCTAGTTTGACCAAAAACGTGGAGGAAAGAAAAAGTGGTAGAGAAAAATTTTATGTGCCTGCGAAAACAATACTGACCACACCACTGAGTGGTGGTGTGGTCATAATGAAATGAGCGGGAAAGACCAAATAGTGGTCATCAACCGAAACCTGATGATGATGATGAATGCATTGCACAATGCATGCAAAAATGCAAGTCTAAGAAATGGTCAATGACTCGGCGAATACTTGGCCTATTCCTTCGATGTCGGACTGAAATCGTGTCCAACATTACAGAAATCACAATCTGTTGTTTCAACTGCCGCCATTTTGCGATTTTCTATTCCAAAACGCTGGATTTAGGTGTTATCTGCATCAAAACATCATGGTGTAATAGGAGAAAAAATTCACACTATGTTTTGAGCACTCAGAAGTTCTCGCCCAATTTCCGACGTTTTCCTGGTGGTGGCACCCTAATTTATGGGGCCTTCTGAAGTTGCCCGCCAGTTGAAAACTCTACAACAACCGTCCGAGAGATTGGCCTCTGATGCTGCTGAGGTGCACAGGGATGCGGTTAAAATGGTCATTCGGATGGGCAGTGCCAAGAAAGACAAGTTGGCCGTCCTGGGGCAGTACAAATTGCAGTTTGGCAATTTCCGCAGGCAGACTTTCAAGTGGCTGCTTGAAAACTCGCTGGGTTATGGTGGTTACCTGGTCCGATCTAAAGAGGTTCGGAATGACACTCCGCTCTCAAGTAACAAGTTCGCCCTCAAGGAGTACGTGATGTCCTTCCCCGAGGGTCCCGCGGCCGTCGAGTGTAGGCGAGCTGAGAGGGCAAGCAAGGAGAAAATATCCTGAGCGATGTCATCTTTGCTGAAGGGGAGGCAACTTTCACCAGCAGCCCTAAAATCCAAGGTGGAGTGAACTCTGCTCACGCAGAAGTCCACGCCAAATGTACCAGGGGAGTTTGCTTTTGAGTAATAAAGCATCAGAGATGATCATGGTGTATAAATGGGAGATTTAATACCCTTGTTGGCATTTGATACTGCGGAGGTGCACAGGGATGCAGTTAAAATGGTCATTCGGATGGGCGGTGCCAAGAAAGACAAGTTGGCCGTCCTGGGGCAGTACAAATTGCAGTTTGGCAACTTCCACGGGCAGACTTTCAAGTGGCTGCTTGAAAACTCCCTGGGTTATGGTGGTTACCTGGTGGATGACCTCATCCGATCTAAAGAGGTTCGGAACGACACTCCGCTCTCAAGTAACAAGTTCGCCCTCAAGGAGTACGTGATGTCCTTCCCCGAGGGTCGTGAGGCCGTCGAGTGTAGGCGAGCCGAGAGGGCAAGCAAGGAGAAGATATCCTCAGCGATGTCATCTTTGCTGAAGGGGAGGCAACTTTCACCAGCAGCCCTAAAATCCAAGGTGGAGTGAACTCTGCTCACGCAGAATCCACGCCAAATGTACCAGATGAGTTTGCCTCAGAGTAATAAACCATCAGAGATGATCATGGTGTATAAATGGGAGATTTAATACCCTTGTTGGCATTTGATACTGCGGAGGTGCACAGGGATGCGGTTAAAATGGTCATTCGGATGGGCGGTGCCAAGAAAGACAAGTTGGCCGTCCTGGGGCAGTACAAATGGCAGTTTGGCAACTTCCGCGGGCAGACTTTCAAGTGGCTGCTTGAAAACTCCCTGGGTTATGGTGGTTACCTGGTGGATGACGTCATCCGATCTAAAGAGGTTCGGAACGACACTCCACTCTCAAGTAACAAGTTCGCCCTCAAGGAATACGTGATGTGCTTCCCCGAGGGTCGTGAGGCCGTCGAGTGTAGGCGAGCTGAGAGGGCAAGCAAGGAGAAGATATCCTCAGCGATGTCATCTTTGCTGAAGGGGAGGCAACTTTCACCAGCAGCCCTAAAATCCAAGGTGGAGTGAACTCTGCTCACGCAGAAGTCCATGCCAAATGCACCAGGTGAGTTTGCCTTAGAGTAAAGCATCAGAGATGATCATGGTGTTTAAATGGGAGATTTAATGATATCCTCGTTCTTGCAGCTGCATCAACACACAGGAAGAAGGCGAAGGGACCTTTCCCGTCCACGTCCGCCACAACTGACAAGTCTGCAGTGCCAAAAACATCGCCTCCATCCACTGCTGTTGCCAAGTCCAGTTCAGCATCTACCCCAATGGTGACAACTCCACTCGCCATTACCTTTTGTACCCATATTGTGGTGTCGGTGGGGTCAGTGTCTTGCTTCCTGTCCAAACTGTGTAAATGTTTTTATGTCATTCTGCTTTTGTATGCTTTCCATTAAGACAGATTTAATTCAGCATAATCATTATGTGATGAACTTTTATGACTTTTCAATGAAAATTGCAGGTGTTCCCCCTCCCGCGCTGCTGTATGTGGACAGGAGGGACTGTTGTCCCAAATCAAAGATTCACACCATGTTCTCGTCTTGGCCAGACACCATCATCCGCCTGGACATCTGGCATTTCATGCGAAGGATTGCAACTGGCACCACGACAGACTGCCATCAGCACTACGGTGTGTTTATGAGCAGATTATCAGGGTGGATCTTTGCTTGGAGTGAAGAGGACCTGAAGGTGAGCAAAGTTAACATTTCCTTTTATGAGGCAGTAACATGTGACATTTAGTAGCTTTTACTATCGCATCATTTCCATTTCAGCTTCTGGTTGAGGCGAAGAGGAAGGAGCTGGAGGGCCGGCACCTGTGCCTCCCCGAATCTGAAATCTGGCGGAGGATTACTAAGAAGGAACTGGCACTCCATTGCCGAAGGCCCACAAGGGGAGTTGAAGAGACCAAGCGTCTAATCAAGGATCTCCTGACGACCTTTGACGGTGTCGCAGGCAAAGACACGCTTGGTGTACCACTCCTTGACAGTGACAAGATATGGCCAATCTAGGAGGGAGGCCCAGGAGAGGCACGTTGCCTGTTTCCAGGAACCTGATGATTTCCAGCAGTACACGCAGACTGGAACTCGTGTCAAGGGTGGAGTGACGCTCCCGGTGTACCGTTGTGCTACGGGGATCCACATCCTTGGAATCCTTCCACCTCCACATTAACAGATTCATCCCTGGTAAGTTCATTCAGTTTTCACTGAGAATCACATGTATATAATCTATGTCATTGCCCAGTCATTTTAAAAAGTGTTATATTCGATTTTCAGGATCAAGTGCCTCGGATTCCACATTTCAGGAATATCTGCTCTAGGGTGTGGCAAGGTGGAACCAGGACAGGGGAGTGGCAGCGTTTGAGAGCAAGACAGGCGGACCTCAGTCCTACAACTACCGTCTCCGTCACACAGTCAACTTGTTGGGGGAAGAAGTGCTGGTCATTACCTTTGACAAGATGTTCAGGCCACCGAGAAAATACACAGGTATAGATTTCAATTAACGATGTATAAACTAGCAATGCAAGCCACGTCACAATTTCTTTTCTATAATTCCATTCATTTTATTGCAGGCGAACTGATCTGAGTGGAGTACCTGTACTCTCAGACTGGCAAAGTTCTGGAATCCGTGAACCTGGACCCTGACAAGCCAGACGAGGACCTCGTCACCGGTATGGATGAAGATAACGAGGATCTGGATGAGGGGTTCGAGGATGAAAGTGATCCCACCTCGCCACCTCTCAGTGACGGTGTTACTCTGGCTACACCCACCACTCCTGCTCGGGAACCGTCAAAGAGGAAGAGGGATGCTCAACCCTGCGCCAGCACCTCAGCCACCACCTCTGCCCAGGAAAAAGCCGCCCCTGACACACCTCCCCGAATGCAACCGATTCTTCCAATTCATGATGAGGACACCATTCCATGTAAGTTTTTTAGGACAACATTTGTGTAAATAATTCATGTACTGTAACTGTTCTATACACCATATTTTACTTTACTTGAATTTTATGCATTTTCAATTCTATTTTCAGTCTTAAATGCTCCAGACACGTCTGCAGACAGCCCTGGTCCAACTGACAAGAAGACAGAAGAACAATCAAAATCAGAGGTGAGTATCGCTTCATTTCTTTCAGTGTTGTTCAATATCTTACATTATCAAATTTCTATAATGTTTACTTTCTGTTTCAGGAGTCTGTCTCACGTGACAATGTTGAGGAATTTGGCAGAGTGGAGGACTTGGCTGAATTCCTGGTCTCCCTGAGGGGGCAGAGCAGAGCTCTCACTAATGATCAGGCCTCCGAGGTGATTCGACTCTGGAACAGGCTGTCGGAGTATGACCAGTGCCCAATGCGTTTGCCCCTCGACACAAGACAACCAAGCTGACTGGCCAACTCAAGTCGCCAAAGACCAAGTCGACTGTTGCACCTGGTGTTGACAGCACGCGTAGGTAAGTTAAATATTTCCTGTACGCCTGTACGTATGTCTTTAAACCATTCATAATAGTCATTGACTGAATTTAGCTATTACTGATTGCTTTCCATTCTATACGCTATTCTATTTTCTGTCTATTCTATTCTACGTGTATTTGCAGGTGTTTGTCTGGGCCAGAACTCAGGCCCAGCACAGCGGCCAGACTGCAACCGATATGTCGAGGCAGTCACAATCAGACTCTGTCGAATTCATCCACAGCATGCCAGAATTGAAGGTGTCCGCTACCAAAGATGGACTCTCGTGTGCCGGGACTACAAGTCCGTCCGGGAATGCATCCTCAACAATGCAAGAGTGATGGATGCCACGGGTATTCAGCTAGTCGAAATCAACACGGCAACGCTCACACAATGGTTATTATCAGTTCATCTTGATCAGTTCATCTTGATGATATTAACTGAGTAGTTTATTTACACATTCAGCAGCATTATCTGTGTTTTTTCCTTCCTATTATTACAGGTATAACCAGCGGGAAAAGAAGATGGAGACGGATGTGCTTACCCAGCACTGACAGTCCCCGAACCTCCGAGGACTGCTAGCGCCCCTCTGCCTGAAGTGCACACGCTAGCAGCGTCGCCACCAAGGGTTGATCCGGAGGAGCAGCTCACCTTCGTCCTCCCAGAAAAGAGGAAGGTCTTCCCAAGAAAAGAAGCATCAGGTGCCAGTGTGTTCAATTTGCATCATGACGGGTAGCCAAGGATTGCCTATTGTAATTCCAAATCCTGCCATGCCGGCTCCAGCCCCTGTGACATCACGGACAACACAGTGGAGACAGGAGGACAGGAAGAGGAAGGGCAAAGACACAGCGAGGACCTACAAGCGGAAATGCAACTTTAAGAAGTGTTCTGCTTGTGGTGATCGATTAGACAAGACAAGTGGTCACCAGAACTACTATGGGAAGGTTTTCTGCCCGAAGACTGCCACACAGTCTCATGAGGACTGGCTGAAACAAGTAAATGGGACTTTAAGATGTGTTCTGCTTGTGGTGATCGATTACTAGACAAGACTACTGGTCACCAGAACTACTATGGGAAGGTTTTCTGCCCGAAGACTGCCACACAGTCTCATGAGGACTGGCTGAAACAAGTGAAATGGGACTTTAAGATGTGTTCTGCTTGTGGGGATCGATTAGACAAGACAACTGGTCACCAGAACTACTATGGGAAAGTTTTCTGCGCGAAAAATGTCATGCACAGTCTCATGACGACTGGCTGAAACAAGTGAAAAGTCCTGACGCACGAAGAAGTAATGGATGGTAGGTATTAGGACCATTGGCATTGGTACAGTGTCCCATCTCCGCTGGAAGGGTTGTATGGATAGTTACTGTATGCGCAGATGAGGACCGAAGGAAAAATCAGCTCCTTCCAATGGTTCTGATTTTCCACTGCCGCCTGGATGGAAGAAGATGCTACCAAAGGCTGACCATCAGTGGATGTCCACTCTTTTCAAGTGGTCAGACTCCCACAAGGTTGAACTCGACCAGAGGAAACTTGATCGGCTTCGGCACTACCCACCGCAGGTTGCACTAGGTCTGTCTCATCAAAGAACGTTAGGGACGGACGGGAACCTAAGAAGTACCTAATTCAACGTCCCAGGTTTGTTACCTTTGATGCCATTGGTTACACGAGCATTTATCGCCAGGGCGGCGCTGCTGTGATGAATACAAATGTAAGGTCCTCCTTCTGATTGGTGGTCACCAAGGCACATTAGGAACGCCCACCTATACAATAGCGTTTTTGACAGAGTGCGTTGGTTGACTGTCAATGAAGGGAAAATGGTGATACCGAATAGGCCTAGTTATAGACGAGCGGTCAGTGATTGATAAAAGCCTGTGTCCAAAAATTCATGAAACCTTGCCAGCTTAGTTGGTTGGTAGTGGTACACATTGGTCTGTACAGACTGGGTGATTTTTAGTAACCAACTAAGCCTGGCACGGTTTTGTGAATACGGGCCCTGGTATTAGCCACATTGAGTGTCTTTGTATTAACTGAGTAGTTATTATGCAAAAGAAACAGGTGTAATGTGTGACTGTGGCTGAGTGACAGTAAATAGTTATGACGATGATCGGTCAACATAGTTTTAGCGCGTTGTCGAGGTTACTGACTGTCGAAGAATGGGTGATAGGGTGATTGTTGGCGTTTAGGAGATGACCCTTCTCCGGGATGGGTACCGCCGTATGGACCATTTGGTTGATTGGTGAGAATTTCATCAAGTCTTGGAGGCAACAGAGGTGGACGCACTTCTAAATTCTGAAATGCTGGTGTAAGCAGCATTGGTGGGGGTGATGGGCGGCGAAGCAGCGAACAAACACATCCTAATTCTCTCCATGATAATATTTGTAAGCAAGAAGTCAATCTCCAGAATTCACGAATTTTCGACCCCGGTTATTTTCAAGTGGAACTTTACAATCTAATTCTCTCCATGGTGAAAGTAGTGTGAGGCCAAGATCATTTCCTAATGGCCGCTGTACACGATCAATCATTTTCATCAAACTTTTTCATCAATCATTTTGGTCAAATTTTTATGTTAGGGTCCCGCCATACACTGTCAATCATTTTCATCCAATCTTTCACAAAATGGTCCAGTTACATAACCACCATTCATATTCGTAATCAGAAAACTCTAATTCAGGAGGGTTAATCGTTCAATAAATATCCATGCCTGCCGTACACGGTCAGATTTTATCAATTCGTCATTCAAAAATAGGACCGGCTCTATTCCATCAATCTTTGATTGACGCAAAATATTTCATCCAATTTCCCGCCGTACACGATCAATCTTTTTGGTCAAGTTTTTTTCATCCAACTTTGAGGGATCTCCAGTGTTTGTCGTTCTACACGTTATCACCTTCGGAGAATCGGACTCATCAGGAAGTACCTGACACAGTCCGCGACGGAGCAACTTGTTCACTCCCTGGTGACTTCCAGATTCGATTACTGTAACTCGCTTTTATTTGGACTGTATTCGTATGAGTTAGATAGGCTTCAACTTGTCCAGAATACAGCTGCCAGAATTGTCACCAGAACCCGCAGATCTGAGCACATTACCCCGGTTTTACGCAGTTTACACTGGCTCCCTGTTCAGCAGCGTATTCATTTTAAAGTTTTACTGCTTGTTTTCAAAGCCCTTTATCATCTCGCTCCTTCTTATCTCTCTGATTTAGTCAGCTTTTATGTTCCTAGGAGAAATCTCCGCTCCTCCAACGGCTTTTTATTGGTACACCACGATAGACGTGGCGTTTCCAAGAGATACGGCGAACGTTCTTTCTTTTACGCTGCCCCGCTTTTATGGAATGCGTTATCTGTTGAAATCCGCTCTATCACTAACCTTGATTCTTTTAAACGAAATCTTAAAACATACCTTTTTAGAGTGGCCTTTGATTGCTAATTTGTCAGGTTTTTATTGAAATTCTTTAACTCTTTTATCTTCTCATGTATTCAGCGCAACTGATCACGCTTGTGTGGATTTTATGCGCTTTACAAATGTATTATCTTTATCTTTATCTTTATCGTGTACAGCGGGCATTACTTGTCTACTGTTCCCCAACACAAATCATGGGAATGTTACCAAATAATCAATTCAATTTCGGACAAAGGAATGATCTTTATTGACCATTTCCAGTACGCGTCTAACTTATTGTACTACTGCCATTGAATTCAATTATCTAGTGCAAAAAACATCATTGTTATATGGCCCGCCTCCATTCAGAACTTGGAACGCAGGTGTCCATATGTGGACTTCACGTGACATGTAAAGGCCAATTAGATTTACCCTACTATGCGCCCATGGACGTTGATTTAGGTTCCCGTCCGTCCCTAACGTTCTTTGATGAGACAGACCTACTAGTCCACAACCATCCACCAAAAGTTGACACGTAACTTCACTTTGCTTCATTTCTTCAGTCAGTGCAGTAATTATTCAATGTATTCAATGCATTGTTTTCCTTTTCAGTCTATTCAGTCAGTGTTTCTTGAGAAATAATGGCCCTCTATTGTTACTGCAGGTACTTTACAACCAAACTTTTTGTTTGGATGCCACGGAAGTTGTGGAAGGTGCGATTGACCTGCCCAAATCCCAAGTGTGACGAGCGTGAGCTGACTGGAGTCGGGCTGTACCAACGTGTGCACCAGGTGTTTGATGTCGACACCCAGTACAATCTGGTGGAGGAATACCTGGAGTGCCGGAAGTGCAGTTCGAAGTACATTTCGTGGAGCCACGTGATCCTGAAGCAGCTTGACATGGGGCACTTTCTGCAGTTTCCGGCTGTCCTGACGTATTGGTATGCAAGCGATGTGCGCGTCATCAGTATGTTGCGCCAGCGTGGTTTGGGAAACAGCACCACTCAGATGGCAAAGAAGATGATGGAGCGGCACAGTGAGGAGTGCATGAAACGGGTTGCTCAATACCTCACAGATGCCAAGGCCTTCACCCTTGCCAGTCAGAGTGGGCTGATCACAAGACCGAGCTTCGAAGAACCGCCAAAGTTGACTGCAGTGCCAACCTACCAATGGTTGCTTAATGTTTATGCCAGAGACGTCCTGGGCCGGATTGAAGAGGTCAAGGCTTCCATCACCTCTGTATTTGGAGAAGTCCTCAAAATGGACCCGACCAAAAAGGTAAAAAAATGTGTTTGAATTTCATAGAATAGTTAAACTAATTTGTGTAGGTTTGTGAAGAGAGATATTACGTGAAGTTCACCATTGAATAACATTCTTCTTGCCTTGCAGGTGGTGAAGAAGCTGTCTGGCTATGGTGCAGGCACTGCCAGTTGGTGTACCAATGCTGGCAACGAGCTGGTGAGCAGGTGAGGTACTGATGAGTGTCCTGACAGCTTGAGAGTGAGTGGGGCTTGAGAATGAGTGGGTCTTTAGCCCATGGCTGCCGGGTTAGTTAAGACAGTAAGAGGTACCAAGCAGCAGGTGAGTTTGTTTTTCTACTTTTAAGGCAGATTTAATTCTGCACAGCATAATCATTATGTACGGTGGCCCAAACATGCCATGTATATATTTTTGTCCACATTAAAATATTCTGAACATTATTGTATTTTTTCTCGAATTTCCACCCGGGTGGAAAGTATTCTCACCCGGGTGGAAAGTATTTCCACCTGGGTGGAAAGTATTTTCACCCGGGTGGAAAGTATTTCCACCCGGGTGGAAAGTATTCTCACCCGGGTGGAAAGTATTCTCACCCGGGTGGAAAGTATTCTCACCCGGGTGGAAAGTGTTCTCACCCGGGTGGAAAGTATT
>NMRB01000345.1:157322-168661 GCA_002633025.1 Notospermus geniculatus | reverse complement strand
AGTCAGGGCTTATCACTTTCCGTTTAATGACGTCTTTCCATAATGTGCTCAAGATGAGCCCCTCGGCGCTGGCGGCACACTTGAACACGATGCGCGAAGTTCTCAATGACTCGAACGCACTCCTCCTTTGGAATCTCACGAATCTTCGCAGTTATGGCCTCCTTCAACTCGTGAATGTTTTGGGGATTATCCCTATAAACATTGTCTGAAGCTGTACCCTTACAGGATACAGGTCAAACATAAACTCACCGCTGCTGACATGAGGAATCGTGAGGTTAGTTGTGATTGGTTTTGCGATAAGATTGACGAGGACCCAGATTTCTTGGATGACCTGTGGTTTTCAGGACGAAGGGGGTTTATAAGGGAGGATCAATGGTTTCAGCAGGATGGGGCATCTCCCCACACCTCAAATGACTCGCTGAATTGGCTGCGCGAACACTTTCAGGATCGCCTTATCAGTCGGAGGTGTGACCCTGAATGGGCTTCACATTCGCCAGACCTGAACCCCCCGGATTTCTACCTATGGGGCTACCTCAAAGACAATGTCTATAGGAATAATCCCCAAAACATTCATGAGTTGAAGGAGGCCATAACTGCGAAGATTCGTGAGATTCCAAAGGAGGAGTGCGTTCGAGTCATTGAGAACTTCGCGCGTCGTGTTCAAGTGTGCCGCCAGCGCCGAGGGGCTCATCTTGAGCACATTATGGAAAGACGTCATTAAACGGAAAGTGATAAGCCCTGACTAATGAAACTTGGTGTGCAGGCCGTGCATTAAGTTGAGATAACATGTGTGAAGTTTGGTTGCTGTAGCCTGAAAATTAAAGTTTTTATTAACATGTTCATGGGTCTCATTTTTTTTGGGTCACCCTGTATTCTATTTTCAGGATCAGGTGCCTGGATTCGACATTCCAGGCATATCTGCTTGAGGGTGTGGCAAGGTGGAACCAGGACAGGGGAGTGACGGCGGTTTAGAACAAGACAGGTGGACCTCAGTCCTACAACTACCATCTCCGTCACACAGTCAACTTGTTGGGGGAAGGAGTGCTGGGCATTACCTTTGACAAGATGTTCAGGCCACCGAGAAAATACACAGGTATAGATTTCAATTAATGAAGTATAAACTACCAATGCAAGCCACGTCACGATATTCTTTTCTAAAATTCCATTCATTTCATTACAGGCGAACTGATCGGAGTGGAGTACCTGTACTCTCAGACTGGCGAAGTGCTGGAACCCGTCAACCTGGACCCTGACAATCCAGATGAGGACCTCGTCACCGGTATGGATGAAGGGAACGAGGATCTGGATGAGGGGGTTCGAGGATGAAAGTGATCCCACCGTGCCACCTGTCAGTGACGGTGTTACTCTGGCTACACCCACCACTCCTGCTCGGGAACCGTCAAAGAGGAAGAGGGATGCTCAACCCTGTGCCAGCACCTCAGCCACCATCTCTGCCCAGGAAAAAGCCACCCCTGACACACCTCCCCAAATGCAATCGATTCTTCCAATTCATGATGAGGACACCATTCCATGTAAGTTTCTTTGGACAACATTTGTGTAAATAATTCATGTAATTGTTTTATACACCATATTTTACTTTACTTGAATTTTATGCATTTTCAATTCTATTTTCAGTCTTAAATGCTCCAGACACGTCTGCAGACAGCCCTGGTCCAACTGACAAGAAGACAGAAGAACAATCAAAATCAGAGGTGAGTATCACTTCATTTCTTTCAGTATTGTTCAATGTCTTACATCATCAAATTTCTATAAATGTTTACTTTCTGTTTCAGGAGTCTGTCTCACGTGACAATGTTGAGGGATTTGGCAGAGTGGAGGACTTCGCTGAATTCCTGGTCTCTCTCAGGGGGCAGAGCAGAGCTCTCACCAATGATCAGGCCTCCGAGGTGATTCGACTCTGGAACAGGCTGTCCGAGTATGACCAGTGCCCCAGTGCGTTTGCCCCTCGACACAAGACAACCAAGCTGACTGGCTGATTCAAGTCGCCAAAGACCAAGTCGACTGTTGCACCTGGTGTTGACAGCATGCGAAGGTAAGTTAAATATTTCCTGTACGCCTGTACGTATGTCTTTAACAACCATTCATAATAGTCATTGACTGAATTTAGTTATTACTGAATTGCTTTCCATTCTACTTGCAATTCTATTTTCTTTCTATTCTGTTCTATTTGCAGGTGTTTTCTGGGCCAGAACTCAGGCCCAGCACAGCGGCCAGACTGCAACCGATATGTTGAGGCGGTCATAATCAGACTCTGTCGAATTCATCCACAGCATGCCAGAATTGAAGGTGTCCGCTACCAAAGATGGACTCTCGTGTGCCGGGACTACAAGTCCATCCGTGAATGCATCCTCAACAATGCAAGAGTGATGGATTCCACGGGTATTCAGCTAGTCGAAATCAACACGGCGATGCTCACACAATGGTTAATAGTATCAGTTCACCTTGATGAGATTAACTGAATAGTTTATTTACACATTCAACAGCATTATTTGTCTTTTTCCTTCCTATTATTACAGTTATAACAGCGGGAAAAGAAGATGGAGACGGATGTGCTTACCCAGCACTGACAGTCCCCGAACCTCCGAGGACTGCTAGCGCCCCTCTGCCTGAAGTGCACATGCTAGCAGCGTCGCCACCAAGGGTTGATCTGGAGGAGCAGCTCACCTTCGTCCTCCCAGAAAACACCGTTGGGCAAGCCAACGTCCGTGGAGTGAAGAGGAAGGTCTTCCCAAAAAAAGAAGCATCAGGTGCCAGTGTGTTCAATTTGCATCATGACGGGTAGCCAAGGATTGCCTATTGTAATTCCAAATCCTGCCATGCCGGCTCCAGCCCCTGTGACATCACGGACAACACAGTGGAGACAGGAGAACAGGAAGAGGAAGGGCAAAGACACGGCGAGGACCTACAAGCGGAAATGCAACTTTAAGAAGTGTTCTGCTTGTGGTGATCGATTAGACAAGACAACTGGTCACCAGAACTACTATGGGAAAGTTTTCTGCGCGAAAAATTCCATGCACAGTCTCATGACGACTGGCTGAAACAAGTGAAGGAAAAGTCCTGGCGCGCGAAGAAGAAGTAATGGATGGTAGCCAACGCATTGGTACAGTGTCCCATCTCTGCTGGAAGGGTTGTATGGATAGTTACTGTATGCCCAGATGAGTGGAGATGCTGTGATACCGTGCCTTGCCTTTTTAGTTTAGGCCCGCTGGTAAATGGTAAGTATATAGGCCAAGCCCGGCATTGGTACGTCAGTGTCCCATCTCTGCTTGGAGGGTTGTATGGATTGTTACTGGATGCCCAGGATGGATGGTTATGAAGTTTTTATAACAGTTTTTTATTGTTATTTGTTACTGTTATATGGTTTGTGAGACTAAAATTTTACCAGTTATAACATTTTCTGACTATACGTCAGATTTTTTTATTTAAAGTGTACCGGTATGTTACAAATGTCGGCGTAATGAAAAAATTTGAAATGGCAGATGGGTTCCTTGAGAGTAGACACTGCTGCATTATACATGTAAATCACCTATTTTGTAAACCTGAGATGTTGTTCTTTGATTGAAAATAAAATTCTAACAGGATTTATGAAGTTAATTATTTAATTCAAAAGAAAACTTTTAATACCAACTTATGTGCTACACGCCTGCATCAAAACATCATTGTGTAATAGGAAAAGTGGTCGTGGTGTAACATTTGAAGACGTTGTGTTGATATTTTGATACACCTTCATAAATCTTAAAATTCACACTGTGTTTTTTGTTTCATCCATGAGCACTCAGAAGTTCTCGCCCAATTTCCGACGTTTTCCTGGTGGTGGCACCCTAATTATGGGGCCTTCTGAAGATGCCCGCCAGTTGAAAACTCTGCAGCAACTGTACAAGAGATTGGCATCTGATGCTGCCGAGGTGCACAGCGATGCGGTTAAAATGGTCAGTCGGATGGGCGGTGCCAAGAAAGACAAGTTGGCCGTCCTGGGGCAATACAAATTGCAGTTTGGCAACTTCCGCGGGCAGACTTTCAAGTGGCTGCTTGAAAACTCCCTGGGTTATGGTGGTTACCTGGTGGATGACCTCATCCGATCTAGAGGTTCGGAACGACACACCGCTCTCAAGTAACAAGTTCGCCCTCAAGGAGTACGTGATGTCCTTCCCCGAGGGTCGCGAAGCCGTCGAGTGTAAGCGAGCCGAGAGAGCAAGCAAGGAGAAGATGTCCTCAGCGATGTCATCTTTGCTGAAGGGGAGGCAACTTTCACCAGCAGCCCTAAAATCCAAGGTGGAGCGAACTGTGCTCACGCAGAAGTCCATGCCAAATGTACCAGGTGAGTTTGCCTTAGAGTAATAAAGCATCAGAGATGATCATGGTGTATAAATGGGAGGTTTAATGATATCCTTGTTCTTGCAGCTGCATCAACACCCAGGAAGAAGGCGAAGGGACCTTCCCTGTCCACGTCTGCCGCAACTGACAAGTCTACAGTGCCAAAAACACTGCCTCCATCCACTGCTGTTGCAAAGTCCAACTAGGCCTTGATTTGAAATTGAACACAGGCACAGGAATGGGATTGGCTGGAAGTGTCCTGTCAATAAAACGCATGTCAATAGCCAGACTTCACCAACAATACCAAGGTCTGCCTGACAACCGAAGGTCCTCCCATCGAGCTCCAGATGATTTAAACGTACTAGAGTCCACAACCATCCACCAAAAGTTGAAAGGTAACTTCACTTTGCTTCATTTCTTCAGTCAATGCAGAAATCATTCAATGTATTCAATGCATTATTTTACTTTTCAGTCTATTCAGCCAGTTTTTCTTGAGAAATAATGGCCCTCTATTGTTACTGCAGTTACTTTGCAACCGAACTTTTTGTTTGGATGCCACGGAACTTGTGGAAGGTGCGATTGACCTGCCCAAATCCCAAGTGTGACGAGCGTGAGCTGACTGGAGCCGGGCTGTACCAACGTGTGCGCCAGGTGTTCGATGTTGACACCCAGTACAATCTGGCGGCGGAATACCTGGAGTGCCGGAAGTGCAGTTCGAAGTACATTTCGTGGAGGCACGTGATCCTGAAGCAGCTTGACATGGGGCACTTTCTGCAGTTTCCGGCTGTCCTGACGTATCAGTACGCCTGCGATGTGCGCGTCATCAGGATGTTGCGCCAGCTTGGTTTG
The DNA here is from genome assembly GCA_002633025.1 of Notospermus geniculatus. Taxonomy (NCBI): domain Eukaryota; kingdom Metazoa; phylum Nemertea; class Pilidiophora; order Heteronemertea; family Lineidae; genus Notospermus; species Notospermus geniculatus. The sequence goes on along the minus strand of NMRB01000345.1, from coordinate 163,477 downwards.
GGAAACAGCACCACTCAGATGGTAAAGAAGACGATGGAGCAGCTTAATGTTTATGCCAGAGACGTCCTGGGCCGGATTGAGGAGGTCAAGGCTTCCATCACCTCTGTATTTGGAGAAGTCCTCAAAATGGACCCGACGAAAAAGGTAAAAAAATGTGTTTGAATTTCATAGGAGAGTTAAACTAATTTGTGTAGGTTTGTGAAGATATTACGTGAAGTTCACCATTGAATAACATTCTTCTTGCCTTGCAGGTGGTGAAGAAGCTGTCTGGCTATGGTGCAGGCACTGCCAGTTGGTGTACCAATGTTGGCAACGAGCGCGGTGAGGTTCTGATGAGTGTCCTGACAGCTTGTGAGGGAATGAGTCTTGAGCCAATGGCTGCCGGGTTAGTTAAGAGGTACCAGGCAGCAGGTGAGTTTGTTTTTTTTACTTTTAAGACCGATTTAATTCTGCATAATCATTATGTGATGAACTTTTATGACTTTTCAATGAAATTTGCAGGTGTTCCCCCTCCCGTGTGCTGTATGTGGACAGGGACTGTTGTCCCAACTCAAAGATTCACACCATGTTCTCGTCTTGGCCAGACATCATCATCCGCCTGGATATCTGGCATTTCATGAGAAGGATTGCAACTGGCACCACGACAGACTGCCATCAGTTCTATGGTGTATTAATGAGCAGATTATCGGGGTGCATCTTTGCCTGGTGTGAAGAGGACCTGAAGGTGAGCAAAGTTGATCCTGAAAATAGAATATCACACATTTAGTAGCTTTTATTAATTGCTTCATTTCCATTTCAGCCTCTGGTTGAGGCTACACTCTTAGCCAAAAAGGTTCTACAGGGGTTCTTTGTGCAACACCAGAGGAACCCCAAGGTTCTACATAGAACCTTCTGTAAAGAACCCAAAAGGGTTCCATATAGAGCCTTTCTGTCGCCAAAGAACCCATAAAGGTTCCAGATAGAACCCTTTTTTGAGGGAAAGGTTCTATCTGGAACCTCTAGGGGTTCTTAAACAATCCGAGGGTTCTTAAATGGGAGGGTTCTCCTGGTGTGGCACCAAAGAACCTTTTTGGCTAAGAGTGTAAGAGGAAGGAGCTGGAGGGCAGGCACATGCGCCTCCCCGAAGCTGATGTCCGGCGGAGGATTACAAAGAAGGAACTGGCACTCCATTGCCGAAGGACCACCAGAGGAGCTGTAGAGACCAAGCATCTAATCAAGGATCTACTGTCGACCTTTGACGGTGTCGCAGGCAAAGACACACATGGTATACCACTCCTTGACAGTGACAGTCACTGCCCAGTCACTTTAAAAAGTGTTATATTCTATTTTAAGGATCAAGTGCCTCGGATTCCACATTCCAGGCACATCTGCTCGAGGGTGTGGCAAGGTGGAACCAGGAGAGGGGAGTGGCAGCGTTTGAGACCAAGATAGGTGGACCTCAGTCCTACAACTACCGTCTCCGTCACACAGTCAACTTGTTGGGGGAAGAAGTGCTGGGCATTACCTTTGACAAGATGTTCAGGCCACCGAGAAAATACACAGGCATAGATTTCAATTAACGAAGCATAAACTACCAATGCACGCCACGCCACAATTTCTTTTCTATAATTCCATTCATTTCATTGGAGGCGAACTGATCGGAGTGGAGTACCTGTACTCTCAGACTGGCAAAGTGCTGGAATCAGTCAACCTGGACGCTGACAAGCGAGACGAGGACCTCGTCACCGGTATGGATGAAGATAACAAGGATCTGGATGAGGGGTTCGAGGATGAAAGTGATCCCACCTTGCCACCTGTCAGTGACGGTGTTACTCTGGCTACACCCACCACTCCTGCTCAGGAACCATCAAAGAGGAAGAGGGACGCTCAACCCTGCGCCAGCACCTCAGCCACCACCTTTGCCCAGGAAAAAGCCACCCCTGACACACCTCCCCGACTGCAACCGATTCTTCCAATTCATGATGAGGACACCATTCCATGTAAGTTTCTTAGGACAACATTTGTGTAAATAATTCATGTAAATGTTTCAATAATTGTTTTACTTTACTTGAATTTTATGCATTTTCAATTCTATTTTCAGTCTTAAATGCTCCAGACATGTCTGCAGATAGCCCTGATGCAACTGACAAGAAGACACAAGAACAATCAAAATCAGAGGTGAGTATCACTTCATTTCTTTCAGTGTTGTTCAATATCTTACATCATCAAATTTCTATAAATGTTTACTTTCTGTTTCAGGAGTCTGTCTCGCGTGACAAAGTTGAGAGATTTGGCAGAGTGGAGGACTTGGCTGAATTCCTGGTCTCCCTAAGGGGGCAGAGCAGAGCTCTCACTAATGATCAGGCCTCCGAGGTGATTCGACTCTGGAACAGGCTGTCCGAGTATGACCAGCGCCCCACTGCGTTTGCCACTCGACACAAGACAACCAAGCTGACCGGCCGATTCAAGTCACCAAAGACCAAGTCAACTGTTGCACCTGGTGTTGACAGCACACGAAGGGAAGTTAAATATTTCCTGCACGCCTGTAGTGTACGTATGTTTTTTAAACCATTCATTATAGTCATTGACTGAATTGCTTTCCATTCTATTTGATATTCTATTTTCTTTCTATTCTATTGCTTTCTATTTGCAGGTGCTTTCTGCATGTTCTGGGCCAGAACTCAGNCAGGAGACCAGGAAGAGGAAGGGCGAAGACACGGCGAGGACCTACAAGTGGAAATGTGATTATAAGAAGTGTTCTGCTTGCGGTGATAAATTAGACAAGACTACTGGTCACCAGATCTACTACGGGAAGGTTTTCTGCCCGAAGACTGCCACACAGTCTCATGAAGACTGGCTGAAACAAGTGAAGGAACAGTCCTGGCACGCGAAGAATAAGTAATGGTAGGTATCAGGCCCATTGGCATTGGAACAGTGTCCCATCTCTGCTCAAAAAAGGGTTGTATGGATAGTTACTGTATGCCCAGATGCGTGCAGATGCTGCGATACCGTGCCTTGCCTTATTAGTTTAGGCCTGTTGGTAAATGGTAAGTATATAGGCCCAGCTCGGCATTGGTAGTCATTTTTTTCCCGCCGACCATAGAATTTGATGAAATGAAATATATTTTTTCCGGTAACCAATTTTTAAATCGCAATGTTTTTATTCCCGCCGATAGTTCACTGGTACCGAGTCCGAAAATAAATTCTGGTGAATTTCTCGTTCCTCTCACCAACCTCGACCCCACTGGCCGTATTGCGCTCCTTGGACATGTATTGTGGTCACATTGATAGTGGAGCGAGTAAAACCCTGGGGACGTGGTTGGCTGCATGCTCGCGGCAATATGGATGCCAACGATACCGCTGTTTACTTCATGGTGACAATTCACAATGGTCCTACAACATTATCTCAAGCCATCGAGAGGTGTTCTAATGCAGAAACAGTTGTAGATGTTGTGGGAAGACATGGGTTTGCCGACTGCCCAGTGGTTAGGGTGTATTGTGGTAATGGTTCTGGATCGTCGACGCGACAAAACATCAATACACAAGTGGCGCTGGACACGCCGTTGAGTGTACTCAAAGGATTTGGTCACACTCATAAGTCCCAGTCCACTTGTGGGTCTCTATCAGCTCGGTTATGTGCCTTGGCCTAAAAATACCGGTACTTGTTCTTATCATGTTCATGTTCTTGAAAATAAAAAACAATGGCCATTCGTTTAAATATTCTTTATTTCCCCCTTGCATTGATATAACAATGTTTGGCGTTACTGACAAAAATAAAAATAAAAATACTATTTTGGTATTTTTATTTTTATTCCCCCCCCCCCCCACATACCTTTTGTGTTGGAAGTTTCGTAATCCAACAAATGAAAAAAGTGTGGCCTTAGTTGTGATTTTATGATGTCAAAATGGTGACTTTCAAATGAAATCCTATGGATTTCTCAACCTTTCAGATTTGAATCCCTCCAGTGCACCAAATTCTCCTGATGGTCCAGACCTTACTATTTTTCTGACAGAGGAAACTCCACCTCCAGCAGAGACTACCCCAAGGCAGTCCATGGATCCAAATGTCAGTTTCAAACTAATAATCCACCAAAGGAAAATTCTGGAGATTGACTTCTTGCTATTTATCATTTTATGTGTCAATTTTGTGCTATTCTGTATCTTGAATAATCCACCAATGCGTACATTTTTTATTGTCAAAGTTCATTTTACTTCATTTTTTTAAATACGATTCCTGCTTTTCAGATGTTTTCTTGGTCAGAATGCCGGTGTAATGTTTTTCACTGCCCCCCGTTTGCCAATGCCCCCAAACAAAAGATTGACGGAATAAGCGGCAACGTGACAATGAGGGAGGCACTGATCAACATGTCTTTCTGTATAATAAAGCGGGCATTGTCATACGGGGGCATTCTCACACATTATACTGGGCCGGCACAAAGGCCTGATGTGAACCGATACATGGAGGCAATTGTCCTAAAACTGTCCAGCATCCACCCATCGCTAGTCCGAAGAGAGGGGATGGCATTAACAGAGGATAACACTGATTGCACGGGACTACAAACAAATCAGGAATGTAGTTGTCAGCAACGCCCCAAAGTAATGGAGGCCACGAGGTTGCAACTGGTCGAGATCAATGCATCCACACTCAAACAGTGGTGAGTTCAAGTACAAATCATGTAACCAAAATTGCATATGAAAAGTTATTTATGATTTGTGATTGATAAAATTGCATGTGAAAGATGATTTATGATCTGTAATCGATGTCCGGATTTATTTTCCAGGTTAAATGCAAGAGAAAAGAAACAAGAAAGGGATGTTCTTGCCCAGGCGAGACCACACATGTGAGTGGTTTGGCTGGTACTGTGGGCCGAATGAATGTTCAACAAAGAGGTCAACCCATCCTTTAGAGTACCACGTCAACACACAGGTAATTATAAAATCATTTGATGACAAATTGTCTCTTCCAAAATTTGATATCCTCACAATAACTTTGTTCTCATTTTGCTGCGATCTCCAGGAGAAGAAATTGGTATTGAGTATCTGTACAGTCAAACAGGACAGGTGCTCCAAGACATGCCACTGGAACTGGATCCAGATACGCAAAACATCGCAACAGAGCGTGACGACGAGGACAAGGCCAGCATGAACGATGAGGGTTTCGTAGATACTGATGAATCTGATCCCACTGTACTGCCCGTTGAATCGACCGATACCCCTGCCATTCATGTTGCCAAACAGTTGCTACCAATACACAATGAAAACACCACACCATGTAAGTTGAATAATGAAATGGCCAGGGCCATCGTGCTCACCTCTGTGATAAGTCTCCATGGTTAAGTGTGAAACTGTGACTCTCATGGTGAATGTTGAAGGATCAGTACAGATAAGATAAAGCTGAACACACCAAGTCGGAAGAAGTATTTTTATGATCTGATCAGTATTATCAGTCAGGCGACACTTATTTTATTTCTTGTTTTACGGATCCGCCGCACTTATTTTTCCGATTTTGGAAAATAAAAATAATTGAAAAAATGGCATTATTTTTTTGCCGCCGCCCACAAACTGATTATCCGATCAATAAAAATAAGAATAATGGAAAAAAACGCTTTATTTTTCTACCGCCGACATGCTGGACGAACCTTGTCTGACGAAAATAATTCACAGCGGTTGTAACAATCATTCTCGTTCCCATTCATTGAGTGAATTTTATTCTATTTTTGTACATTTTTATTTTTTTCATAGCCGCCTGTTACATGCTTTGACAAATATAATAAAAATAATCAAATAATTACAATTATTTTTATATTTATATTCCACCCTCCTGTCAAGGTTTCCGCGAAAACCAAATGAAAAAGTTATTTTTATTTTTATTTTCCTCCCTCCTGTCCGGGGTTTCCAGGATAAAAATCCGTAAAACAACAAATAAAATAATTGTGGCCTCAGTGACATAAACTCAGGTGATGGCACCCAGAAGGAGTACAATTTCTGAATACAAGTGGTATTTGTGAACAAACTGCTTTCCTGTCTAGGTCACAGATGTCAAAAATTCTATTTTTCAAGATGGCCACCTGGTGGCCACACGTGACGTTCCTTGGGACTGAAATATTAGCAGGAATGCACAGGATACTTGCATAGATATTTAGACAACATTGAAACATCGTAACATTTACTACTGA
>NMRB01000345.1:112665-152600 GCA_002633025.1 Notospermus geniculatus | reverse complement strand
TTTTCTTCATTTCTGGACCCCTATTTATGTGGGGGGAGAACAGAACAGCACATCTAGGCCTGTCAGATTTGAATGGAATGCTGTGGTAAAGATTATTGTCAATATCAGTGATGAGTGGTTTGTTGGTGTTGCGTAAGGTCATAAAAGGGAATACTTGAATTTGACATCCCACCGATCACAGAAGCCTACCCACATGGTTGATTATGCATGTTGTAACTGATATTGACCATAATTTTTACCACAGTATTCCATTCAAATCGGCCTAGATGTGCTGTTCTGTTCTCCCCCCACATAAACAGGGGTGCAGAAATGAAGAAAATCACACATTTTATGCAAATATTTCAGCAAAACCAATATGTTCAGTAATGATTTCATGATGAATGATAAATAATACCATTACTCTCCCAGTACAACAAACATTAGGGAATAATTTCAGTGTTTTCATGCTGATTTCGGGCATTTTGCAAATAATGCTCTTTGTTTTCCTAATTAATGAAACTAATGTCACATTTTTCTTTCATGATTATGTAGTTCACATTATAAAATATTACACCTGAAGTTACATGTATCATGAAAATCAAACAACTGCAACTAAATGAAATATTAGTTGGGAAAAATGTTCCGAAAAAGAACATGCCCTTTGGAATAAACTACCTGAACACTTGATCCAGTCACCCACGGTGGAGACTTTTAAGGCAAGATTAGACATATTGGATGGATAAGAAGTTGCTTTTCGATGAATGATTAATGTGTATATATGTTATGTCGATAAAACCTGTGGAACTAAAGACTGTATTATTATTAACAAACGTTATTGGACGAACTTGGATACAAATGGAGAAAATTATTTGGAGATAAGAAGTGGACAAGAAAGCGGTGGTGTTCTTCCTGGGACAATGTAAATAGTTCTTTGTACTATTGGATTAATGTATAGACTGTCGCCAAAGCGACACAGCAGCAAAACCAGAAAAATAATGAAATGAGCGGGAAAGACCAAATAGTCGTCATCAACCGACATGACCGAAACCTGATGATGATGATGAATGCATTGCACAATGCATGCAAAAATGCATGTGTAAGAAATGGTCAATAACTCGGCGAATACTCAGCCTATTTCTTCGATCGATGTCGGACTGAAATCGTGTCCAACATTACAGAAATCACGATCTGTTGTTTCAGTTGTCGCCATTTTGCGATTTTCTATTCCAAAACACTGGATTTAGGTGTTGTCTGCATCAAAACATCATGGTGTAACAGGGGAAGTGGTCGTGGTGTAATATTTGAAGATGTTGTGTTGATATTTTGATACACCTTTATAAATCTTATAATTCACACTGTGTTTTTTGTTTCAGCCATGAGCACTCAGAAGTTCTCGCCCAATTTCCAACATTTTCCTGGTGGTGGCACCCTAATTATGGGGTCTTCTGAAGTTGCCCGCCAGTTGAAAACTCTGCGACAACCGTCCGAGAGATTGGCATCTGATGCTGCTAAGGTGCACAGGGATGCGGTTAAAATGGTCATTCGGATGGGTGGTGCCAAGAAAGACAAGTTGGCCGTCCTGGGGCAGTACAAATTGCAGTTTGGCAACTTCCGCGGGCAGACTTTCAAGTGGCTGCTTGAAAACTCCCTAGGTTATGGTGGTTACCTGGTGGATGACCTCATCCGATCTACAGAGGTTCGAAACGACACTCCCCTCTCAAGTAACAAGTTCGTCCTCAAGGAGTACGTGATGTCCTTCCCCGAGGGTCGCAAGGCAGTCGAGTGTAAGCGAGCCGAGGCAAGCAAGGAGAAGATGTCCTCAGCGATGTCATCTTTGCTGAAGGGGAGGGAACTTTCACCAGCAGCCCTAAAATCCAAGGTGGAGCGCACTCTGCTCACACAGAAGTCCATGCCAAATGTACCAGTTGAGTTTGCCTTAGAGTAATAAAGCATCAGAGATGATCATGGTGTATAAATGGGAGATTTAATGATATCCTTGTTCTTGCAGCTGCATCAACACCCAGGAAGAAGGCGAAGGGACCTTCCCTGTCCACGTCCGCCGCAACTGACAAGTCTACAGTGCCAAAAACACTGCCTCCATCCACTGCTGTTGCAAAGTCCAACTAGGCCTTGATTTGAAATTGAACACAGGCACAGGCATGGGATTGGCTGGAAGTGTCCTGTCAATAAAACGCATGTCAATAGCCAGACATCACCAACAATACCAAGGTCTGCCTGACAACTGAAGGTCCTCCCATCGAGCTCCAGATGATTTAAACGTACTGGAGTCCACAACCATCCACCAAAAGTTGAAAGGTAACTTCACTTTGCTTCATTTCTTCAGTCAATGCAGTAATTATTCAATGTATTCAATGCATTGTTTTACTTTTCAGTCTATTCAGTCAGTTTTTCTTGAGAAGTAATGGCCCTCTATTGTTATTGCAGGTACTTTGCAACTGAACTTTTTGTTTGGATGCCACGGAAGTTGTGGAAGGCGCGATTCACCTACCCAAATCCCAAGTGTGACGAGCGTGAGCTGACTGGAGTGGGGCTGTACCAACGTGTGCGCCAGGTGTTCGATGTTGACACCCAGCACAATCTGGCGGCGGAATACCTGGAGTGCCGGAAGTGCAGTTCGAAGTACATTTCGTGGAGCCACGTGATCCTGAAGCAGCTTGACATGGGGCACTTTCTGCAGTTTCCGGCTGTCCTGACGTATCAGTATGCGTGTGATGTGCGTGTCATCAGGATGTTGCGCCAGCGTGGTTTGGGGAACAGACGATGGAGCAGCACAGTGAGGAGTGGATGAAACGGGTTGCTCACTACATGTACCTCACAGATGCCAAGGCCTTCACCCTTGCCAGTCAGAGTGGGCTGATCACAAGACCGAACTTCGAAGAACCGCCGAAGTTGACTGCAGTGCCAACCTACCAACGGTTGCTTAATGTTTATGCCAGAGACATCCTGGACCGGATTGAAGAGGTCAAGGCTTCCATCACCTCTGTCTTTGGAGAAGTCCTCAAAATGGACTCGACCAAAAAGGTAAAAAAATGTGTTTGAATTTGATAGAATAGTTAAACTAATTTGTGTAGGTTTGTGAAGATATTACATGAAGTTCACCATTCAATGACATTCTTCTTGCCTTGCAGGTGGTGAAGAAGCTGTCTGGCAATGGTGCAGGCACTGCCAGTTGGTGTACCAATGTTGGCAACGAGCGTGGTGAGCAGGTGAGGCACTGATGAGTGTCCTGACAGCTTGAGAGTGAGTGGGGCTTGAGAGTGAGTGGGTCTTGAGCCCATGGCTGCCGGGTTAGTTAAGACAGTAAGAGGTACCAGGCAGCAGGTGAGTTTGTTTTTCTACTTTTAAGGCAGATTTAATTCCGCATAATCTTTATGTGATGAACTTTTATGACTTTTCAATGCACTTGGCAGGTGTTCCCCCTCCCGTGTGCATTATGTGGACAGGGACTGTTGTCCCAACTCAAAGATTCACACCATGTTCTCGTCTTGGCCAGACACCATCATCCGCCTGGACATCTGGCACTTCATGAGAAGGATTGCAACTGGCACCACGACAGACTGCCATCAGCTTTACGGTGTGTTTATGAGGAGATTATCAGGGTGCATCTTTGTTTGGAGTGAAGAGTGAGCAAAGTTTGAGCAAAGGGTGAGCAAAGTTAACATTTCCATTTATGAGGCAGTAACATGTGATATTTAGTAGCTTTTACTAATCGCATCATTTCCATTTCAGCTTCTGGTTGAGGCTAAGCGGAAGGAGCTGGAGGGCCAGCACCTGCGCCTCCCCGAAGCGGAAATCCGGCGGAGGATTACTAAGAAGGAACTGCCACTCCATTGCCGAAGGACCACCAGAGGAGCTGAAGAGACCAAGCGTCTAATCAAGGATCTACTGACGACCTTTGATGGTGTCGCAGGCAAAGACACGCTTGGTGTACCACTCCTTGACAGTGACAAGATATGGCGAATCTGGGAGGGAGGCCCAGGAGAGGCACGTTCCCTGTTTCCAGGACCCTGATGGTTTCCAGCTGTACACGCAGACCATGTGGAACTCGTGCCAAGGGTGGCGTGACGCTCCCGGTGTACCCTTGTGCTAGGGGATCCACATACTTGGAATCCCAGAAGGAACTGGCACTCCATTGCCGAAGGACCACCAGAGGAGCTGAAGAGACCAAGCGTCTAATCAAGGATCTACTGACGACCTTTGACAGTGTCGCAGGCAAAGACACGCTTGGTGTACCACTCCTTGACAGTGACAAGATATGGCCAATCTCGGATGCCCACGAAAGGCACGTTGCCTGTTTCCAGGGCCCCGATGGTTTCCAGCTTTACACGCAGACTGGAACTCGTGTCAAGGGTGGAGTGACGCTCCGGTGTACCGTTGTGCTAGGTGATCCACATCCTTGGAATCTTTTCACCTCCACATTAACAGATTCATCCCCGGTAATTTCATTCAATTTTCACTAAGAGTCACATGTATATAATCTATGTCATTGCCCAGTCATTTTAAAAAGTGTGATATTCTAATTTTCAGGATCAAGTGCCTCGGATTCCACATTCCAGGCATATCTGCTCGAGGGTGTGGCAAGGTGGAACCAGGACAAGGGAGTGGCGGCGTTTGAGACCAAGACAGGTGGACCTCAGTCCTACAACTACCGTCTCCGTCACACAGTCAACTTGTTCGGGGAAGAAGTGCTCGGCATTACCTTTGACAAGATGTTCAGGCGACCGAGAAAATACACAGGTATAGATTTCAATTAACGAAGTATAAACTACCAATGCAAGCCACGTCACAATTTCTTTTCTATAATTCCATTCATTTCATTACAGGTGAACTGATCGGAGTGGAGTACCTGTACTCTCAGACTGGCAAAGTGCTGGAATCAGTCAACCTGGACCCTGACAAGCCAGACGAGGACCTCGTCACCGGTATGGATGAAGAGAACGAGGATCTGGATGAGGGGTTCGAGGATGAAAGTGATCCCACCGTACCACCTGTCAGTGACGGTGTTACTCTGGCTACACCCACCACTCCTGCTCGGGAACCTTCGAAGAGGAAGAGGGATGCTCAACCCTGCGCCAGCACCTCAGCCACCACCTCTGCCCAGGAAAAAGCTACCCTTGGCACATCACCCCGAATGCAACCAATTCTTCCAATTCATGATGAGGACACCATTCCATGTAAGTTTTTTAGGACAACATTTGTGTAAATAATTCATGTACTGTAAGTTAACTGTTTTACTACACCATATTTTACTTGAATGTTATGCATTTTCAATTCTATTTTCAGTCTTAAATGCTCCAGACATGTCTGCAGATAGCCCTGATGCAACTGACAAGAAGACACAAGAACAATCAAAATCAGAGGTGAGTATCACTTCATTTCTTTCAGTGTTGTTCAATATCTTACATCATCAAATTTCTATAAATGTTTACTTTCTGTTTCAGGAGTCTGTCTCACGTGACAATGTTGAGGGATTTGGCAGAGTGGAGGACTTGGCTGAATTCCTGGTCTCCCTCTGGGGGCAGAGCAGAGCTCTCACTATAAAATGATCAGGCCTCTGAGGTTAAAGTTAAAGTTAAAGTTTGGGTTTATAGTCTGATATCAACAACGGTAGAGGTGTCATCCGACTTCACACTTTAACCCCAGTCTATCCTGAAACCTTTCAGTAGAACTCAGATGAGCTGCTCATTCAGCGCTACAATCTGAGCATTTCCGACTGGTACCCATTTATACACCTGGGTGAAGAGAGGCCAGTAAGGCAAAGAGACCTGCCCAAAGTCTCACGCCAGCAGCGGGATTCGAACCCGGGATCCTCTGACCGCTAGTCGGAGGCCCGAACCACTACACCACCATGGCTCCTGAGGTGATTCGACTCTGGAACAGGCTGTCCAAGTATGACCAGCGCCCCACTGCGTTCGCCCCTCGACACAAGACAACCAAGCTGACTGGCCGATTCAAGTCACCAAAGACCAAGTCAACTGTTGCACCTGGTGTTGACAGCACATGAAGGCCGGTAAGTTAAATATTTCCTGTATGCCTGTATGTATGTTTTTTAAACCATTCATTATAGTCATTGACTGAATTTAGTTATTACTGAATTGCTTTCCATTCTATTTGCTATTCTATTTTCTTTCTATTCTATTACTTTCTATTTGCAGGTGTTTTCTGGGCCAGAACTGCCTTTGTATGAAATCAACTGACTCCAAAAACTTTAAAATCAAGCCGCTCGCCTCCTCACCAATACTGGAAGGCATGACCATATAACTCCTGTTTTAAAACAACTTCACTGGCTCCCGGTGCATGCGCGAGTGGATTTCAAAATCCTGTCATTTGCATTTAAGGCCGTGCATGGTACGGGGCCAACCTGTCTCTCTCCCTGACTTCGCAGTCCAACAAGAGGTCGACAAGATCAAATTCTGCTCCTATGCTGTAGTGGAAATCTGTGGCCAAGAAGTCAGCAGGGGAGAGGGCCTTCACCGTCTGTGCCCAGCGACTTTGGAATGCACCCCCGCCTGCACTGAGGGCCATTGACAGTTATTCAAGTTTTAAATCTCAACTTAAGACCTATCTTTTTAATTTTGTTTTTATAAGTATCTTAATTAATTTCTATCAATGTTTTATATCCCACATTTAATGTTTTATATTCAATATTCATTATTGTAAAGCGCCGCTGACGATTTATTTCAAAGCGGCGCTTTTGAAATTCATTTTATTATTATTTTATTATAGAACTCAGGCCGAGCACAGCGGCCAGACTGCAACCGATATGTCGAGGCGGTCATAATCAGACTCTGTCGAATTCATCCACAGCATGCCAGAATTGAAGGTGTCCACTACCAAAGATGGACTCTCGTGTGCCGGGACTACAAGTCTATCAGGGAATGCATCCTCAACAATGAAAGAGTGATGGATTCCACAGGTATTCAGCTAGTCGAAATCAACACGGCGACGCTCACACAATGGTTAGTATCAGTTCACGTTGATGAGATTAACTGAATAGTTAATTTACACATTAAACAGCATTAATTGTCTTTTTCCCTTCCTATAATTACAGGTATAACCAGCGGGAAAAGAAGATGGAGACGGATGTGCTTACGCAAGCACTGACTGCCCCTGAACCTCCGAGGACTGCTAGTGCCCCTCTGCCTGAAGCGCACGCTAGTTGCGTCGCCACCAAGGGTTGATCCGGAGGGGCAGCTCACCTTCGTCCTACCAGAAAACACCGCTGGGCAAGCCAAAGTGCGTGGAGTGAAGAAGAAGCTCTTCCCAAAAGAAGCATCAGGTGCCAGTGTTCAGCCATCAAGTGCCGCCAGTGCCCCGCCACAGTTGCCACAAATTTGCATCGTGATCGTGATGGGTAGCCAAGGATTACCTATAGTAATTCCAAATCCTGCCATGCTGGCTCCTGCCCCTGTGACATCACGGACAACACAGAGGAGACAGGAGAACAGGAAGAGGAAGGGCAAAGACACGGCGAGGACCTACAAACGGAAATGCAACTTTAAGAAGTGTTCTGCTTGTGGTGATCGATTAGACAAGACAAGTCATCCTGAGAATATCAGGCGTTCTTACTGCTCGCTCCCTTCGTCACCGCAGACAAACCCCTGAGAGCATTCGACACATTTGCTGGGTTAGCAGGCGCCGAAGGAAAGGCGCCCGATCAGCGAACGCCATTTCTGAGTCACCTTAAGATGACAAGTATTACACGTAGATTGTATCGTAGTGTCATGCACAACACAGTGCTGAAGTACCTCAGCTTCCCCACCTCACCCTAACTAGAGATCAGTTACACGTATACATGTATAATGACCCTTGTAATATTCACAGCCAAGCAGCTGACATTGGTTGATGCTGACCCAGGCCGGTCATTAACCTATTTACACCGCTGGATTCAACACTAGTTGAGTTCAGCCTACCTACATTCATCGCACAGAATGTACATCATTCTCAGGCCACACGTCGCCAAACAGATACACAGCTGGTAGTCATTTCATGTTCAGACCTGCTGGGTCAGCTTTGTAACCTGTGTAGCCCATGTGTACCAAGCACTGGCCAACTTGGGATGAGATGGTGGGGATGAACATTTGCTGGAATGGCTTTGATACTCCACCGATTCAGGCGTATTCTCTTCTCTCAGGGGTTTGTGTGCGGCGACGAAGGTAGCGAGCACTAAGAACGCCTGATATTCTCAGGATGAGACAAGTGGTCACCAGAACTACTGTGGGAAGGTTTTCTGCCCAAACACTGCCACACAGTCTCATGACGACTGGCTGAAACAAGTGAAATGCGACTTCAAGATGTGTTCTGCTTGTGGTGATCGATTAGACAAGACAACTGGTCACCAGAACTACTATGGGAAAGTTTTCTGCGCGAAAAATGCCATGCACGGTCTCATGACAACTGGCTGAAACAAGTGAAGGAAAAGTCCTGGCGCGCGAAGAAGAAGTAATGGATGGTAGGTATTAGGCCCATTGGCATTGGTACAGTGTCCCATCTCTGCTGGAAGGGTTGTATGGATACAGTAGTTACTGTATGCCCAGATGAGTGGAGATGCTGTGATACCGTGCCTTGCCTTTTTAGTTTAGGCCCGCTGGTAAATGGTAAGTATATAGGCCAAGCCCGGCATTGGTACGGCAGTGTCCCATCTCTGCTTGGAGGGTTGTATGGATTGTTACTGGATGCCCAGGATGGATGGTTATGAAGTTTTTATAATAGTTTTTTATTGTTATTTGTTACTGTTATATGGTTTGTTTGAGTCAGAGACTAAAATTTTACCTGTTATAACATTTTCCGACTATACGTCACATTTTTTTATTTAGAGTGTACAAATGTCGGCGTAATGAAAAAATTTGAAATGGCAGATGGGTTCCTTAAAGCTGACGTGAACGAACAAAAAGCCCCCTTGCGACGAGCAAGAGAATTGCAAACGCCCTGCAAACACCTCGAACGAAGGCTCAGAACATGATAGACCCCACGACGCCAGGAGGGCGCCACCTTATTTGCCTTCAGGCAACAGAGCTGTCAACATCTCCGGATACCTCTTACACTACTCAAAGAAAAAAAATTGTAGTTATTTAGACGAGATTCGAACCGTCGGCCTTCTGATCTGTAGTCCAATACTCTATCCACTCGGCCAACGAGCCAGCTGACAGGGACATGATTTGTGTTTGTCATAGACGTAGGGCTTCGACTTACGTAAATAATACTACGAATAAGAGAAAACATGAGAAGTCCTCCAACAAGTTTGGTGGCCGAATGGGGAGACGGTGGAACGGAGATAACAAGGCGCGGGTTTGATTCCCAGCTGGGACAAATTTTTTTCTTTGAAAAAAAACGTTCAGCAGGAGTTCACCAAAGGATGTTGACACCTCGAAAGCTCGAAGATAAATAAGGTGGCGCCCTCCTGGTGTCGTGGGGCCTATCATGTTCCGAGCCTTCGTTTGAGGTGGTTGCAGGGCGTTTGCAATTCTCTTGCCCGTCGCATGGGGGCTTTTTGTTCGTTCACGTCAGCTTTAAGAGTAGACACTGCTGCATTTATACATGTAAATCACCTATTTTGTAAACCTGAGATGTTGTTCTTTGATTGAAAATAAAATTCTAACAGGATTTATGAAGTTAATTTTTTAATTCAAAAGAAACCTTTTAATACCAACTTATGTGCTACACGCCTGCATCAAAACATCATTGTGTAATAGGAGAAGTGGTCGTGGTGTAACATTTGAAGACGTTGTGTTGATATTTTGATACACCTTCATAAATCTTAAAATTCACACTGTGTTTTTTGTTTCAGCCATGAGCACTCAGAAGTTCTCGCCCAATTTCCGACGTTTTCCTGGTGGTGGCACCCTATTATGGGGCCTTCTGAAGATGCCCGCCAGTTCAAAACTCTGCAGCAACCGCACAAGAGATTGGCATCTGATGCTGCTGAGGTGCACAGGGATGCGGTAAAAATGGTCATTCGGATGGGCGGTGCCAAGAAAGACAAGTTGGCCGTCCTGGGGCAGTACAAATTGCAGTTTGGCAACTTCCGCGGGCAGACTTTCAAGTGGCTGCTTGAAAACTCCCTGGGTTATGGTGGTTACCTGGTGGATGACCTCATCCGATCTAGAGGTTCGGAACGACACACCGCTCTCAAGTAACAAGTTCACCCTCAAGGAGTACGTGATGTCCTTCCCCGAGGGTCGCGAAGCCGTCGAGTGTAAGCGAGCCGAGAGAGCAAGCAAGGAGAAGATGTCCTCAGCGATGTCATCTTTGCTGAAGGGGAGGCAACTTTCACCAGCAGCACTAAAATCCAAGGTGGAGCGAACTGTGCTCACGCAGAAGTCCATGCCAAATGTACCAGGTGAGTTTGCCTTAGAGTAATAAAGCATCAGAGATGATCATGGTGTATAAATGGGAGACTTAACGATATCCTTGTTCTTGCAGCTGCATCAACACCCAGGAAGAAGGTGAAGGGACCTTCCCTGTCCACGTCTGCCACAACTGACAAGTCTACAGTGCCAAAAACACTGCCTCCATCCACTGCTGTTGCAAAGTTCAACTAGGCCTTGATTTGAAATTGAACACAGGCACAGGAATGGGATTGGCTGGAAGTGTCCTGTCAATAAAACGCATGTCAATAGCCAGACTTCACCAACAATACCAAGGTCTGCCTGACAACCGAAGGTCCTCCCATCGAGCTCCAGATGATTTAAACGTACTAGAGTCCACAACCATCCACCAAAAGTTGAAAGGTAACTTCACTTTGCTTCATTTCTTCAGTCAATGCAGAAATCATTCAATGTATTCAATGCATTATTTTACTTTTCAGTCTATTCAGCCAGTTTTTCTTGAGAAATAATGGCCCTCTATTGTTACTGCAGTTACTTTGCAACCGAACTTTTTGTTTGGATGCCACGGAACTTGTGGAAGGTGCGATTGACCTGCCCAAATCCCAAGTGTGACGAGCGTGAGCTGACTGNGGAAGGTTTTCTGCCCGAAGACTGCCACACAGTCTCATGACGACTGGCTGAAACAAGTGAAGGAACAGTCCTGGCACGCGTAGAACAAGTAATGGTAGGTATCAGGCCCATTGGCATTGGAACAGTGTCCCATCTCTGCTCAAAAAAGGGTTGTATGGATAGTTACTGTATGCCCAGATGAGTGGAGATGCTGTGATACCATGCCTTGCCTTATTAGTTTTCCGGGTGGTGGCACCCTAATTATGGGGCCTTCTGAAGTTGCCCGCCAGTTCAAAACTCTGCAACAACCGTCCGAGAGATTGGCCTCTGATGCTGCTGAGGTGCACAGGGATGCGGTTAAAATGGTCATTCGGATGGGCGGTGCCAAGAAAGACAAGTTGGCCGTCCTGGGGCAGTACAAATTGCAGTTTGGCAACTTTCCCGGGCAGACTTTCAAGTGGCTGCTTGAAAACTCCCTGGGTTATGGTGGTTACCTGGTGGATGACCTCATCCAATCTAAAGAGGTTCGGAACGACACTCCGCTCTCAAGTAACAAGTTCGCCCTCAAGGAGTACATGATGTCCTTCCCCGAGGGTCGCGAAGCCATCGAGTGTAAGCGAGCCGAGAGGGCAAGCAAGGAGAAGATGTCCTCAGCGATGTCATCTTTGCTGAAGGGGAGGCAACTTTCACCAGCAGCCCTAAAATCCAAGGTGGAGCAAACTGTGCTCACGCAGAAGTCCATGCCAAATGAACCAGGTGAGTTTGCCTTAGAGTAATAAAGCATCAGCGATGATCATGGTGTATAAATGGGAGATTTAGTGATATCCGTGTTCTTGCAGCTGCATCAACACCCAGGAAGAAGGCAAAGGGACCTTCCCTGGCCACGTCCTCCGCAACTGACAAGTCTGCAGTGCCAAAAACACTGCCTCCATCCACTGCTGTTGCCAAGTCCAACTAGGCCTTGATTTGAAATTGAACACAGGCACAGGCATGGGATTGGCTGGAAGTGTCCTGTCAATAAAACGCATGTCAATAGCCAGACTTCACCAACAATATCAAGGCCTGCCTGACAACCGAAGGTCCTCCCATCGAGCTCCAGATGATTTAAACATACTAGAATCAACAACCATCCACCAAAAGTTGAAAGGTAACTTCACTTTGCTTCATTTCTTCAGTCAATGCAGTAATTATTTAATCATGTATTCAATGCATTGTTTTACTTTTCAGTCTATTCAGTCAGTTTTTCTTGAGAAATAATGGCCCTCTATTGTTACTGCAGTTACTTTGCAACCGAACTTTTTGTTTGGATGCCACGGAACTTGTGGAAAGTGCGATTGACCTGCTCAAATCCCAAGTGTGACGAGCGTGAGCTGACTGGAGTCGGGCTGAACCAACGTGTGCGCCAGGTGTTCGATGTTGACACCCAGTACAATCTGGCGGCGGAATACCTGGAGTGCCGAAAGTGCAGTTCGAAGTACATTTCGTGGAGCCACGTGATCCTGAAGCAGCTTGACATGGGGCACTTTCTGCCGTTTCCAGCTGTCCTGACGTATCGGTATGCCTGCGATGTGCGTGTCATCAGGATGTTGCGCCAGCTTGGTTTGGGAAACAGCACCACTCAGATGGTATTAAAAGAAGACGATGGAGCAGCTTAATGTTTATGCCAGAGACGTCCTGGGCCGGATTGAAGAGGTCAAGGCTTCCATCACCTCTGTATTTGGAGAAGTCCTCAAAATGGACCAACGAAAAAGGTAAAAAAATGTGTTTGAATTTCATAGAATAGTTAAACTAATTTGTGTAGGTTTGTGAAGATTTTACGTGAAGTTCACCATTGTTGAATAACATTCTTCTTGCCTTGCAGGTGGTGAAGAAGCTGTCTAGCTATGGTGCAGGCGCTGCCAGTTGGTGTACCAATGTTGGCAACGAGCGCAGTGAGGTACTCATGAGTGTCCTGACAGCTTGTGAGGGAGTGGGTCTTGAGCCAATGGCTGCCGGGTTAGATAAGAGGTACCAGGCAGCAGGTGAGTTTGTTTTTTTTACTTTTAAGACCGATTTAATTCTGCATAATCATTATGTGATGAACTTTTATGACTTTTCAATGAAATTTGCAGGTGTTCCCCCTCCCGTGTGCTGTATGTGGACAGGGACTGTTGTCCCAACTCAAAGATTCACACCATGTTCTCGTCTTGTCCAGACACCATCATCCGCCTGGACATCTGGCACTTCATGAGGATTGCAACTGGCACCACGACAGACTGCCATCAGTTCTATGGTGTGTTTATGAGCAGATTATCGGGGTGCATCTTTGCCTGGAGTGAAGAGGACCTGAAGGTGAGCAAAGTTGATCCTGAAAATAGAATATCACACATTTAGCAGCTTTTATTTAAATCGCTTCATTTCCATTTCAGCCTCTGGTTGAGGCTAAGAGGAAGGAGCTGGAGGGCCAGCACCTGCGCCTCCCCGAAGCTGAAGTCCGGCGGAGGATTACAAAGATGGAACTGGCACTCCATTGCCGAAGGACCACCAGAGGAGCTGAAGAGACCAAGCGTCTAATCAAGGATCTACTGTCGACCTTTAACGGTGCCGCAGGCAAAGACACGCTTGGTATACCACTCCTTGACAGCTTTACACACAGACTGGAGCTCATGCCAAGGGTGGAGTGACGCTCCCGTTGTGCTAGGGGATCCACATCCTTGGAACCTCCACATTAA
Source organism: Notospermus geniculatus (assembly GCA_002633025.1). NCBI lineage: Eukaryota > Metazoa > Nemertea > Pilidiophora > Heteronemertea > Lineidae > Notospermus > Notospermus geniculatus. The sequence goes on along the minus strand of NMRB01000345.1, from coordinate 138,952 downwards.
CAGATTCATCCCTGGTAAGTTCATTCAGTTTTCACTGAGAATCACATGTATATAATCTATGTCATTGCCCAGTCATTTTAAAAAGTGTTATATTATATTTGCCTGGATTCGACATTCCAGGCATATCTGCTCGAGGGTGTCGCAAGGTGGAACCAGGGAAGGGGAGCTGCGGCGTTTGAGACCAACACACGTGGACCTCAGTCCTACAACTACTGTCTCCGTCACACAGTCAACCTTCTGGGGGAAGAAGTGCTGGGCATTACCTTTGACAAGATGTTCAGGCCACCGAGAAAATACACAGGTATAGATTTCAATTAATGAAGTGTAAACTACCAATGCAAGCCACGTCAGGATGTTCTTTTCTAAAATTCCATTCATTTCATTACAGGCGAACTGATCGGAGTGGAGTACCTGTACTTTCAGACTGGCAAAGTGCTGGAACCCGTTAACCTGGACCCTGACAATCCAGATGAGGACCTCGTCACCGGTATGGATGAAGAGCACGTGGATCTGGATGAGGGGTTCGAGGATGAAAGTGATCCCACCTTATTGCCACCTGTCAGTGACGGTGTTACTCTGGCTACACCCACCACTCCTGCTCGGGGACCATCAAAGAGGAAGAGGGATGCTCAACCCTGCACCAGCACCTCAGCCAGCACCTCTGCCGAGGAAAAAGCCACCCCTGACACACCTCCCCGAATGCAACCGATTCTTCCAATTCATGATGAGGACACCATTCCAGGTAAGTTTCTTTGGACAACATTTGTGTAAATAATTCATGTAATTGTTTTATACACCATATTTTACTTTACTTGAATTTTATGCATTTTCAATTCTATTTTCAGTCTTAAATGCTCCAGACACATCTGCAGACAGCCCTGGTCCAACTGACAAGAAGACAGAAGAACAATCAAAATCAGAGGTGAGTATCACTTCATTTCTTCATTTTTTCAATGTCTTACATCATCAAATTTCTATAAATGTTTACTTTCTGTTTCAGGAGCCTGTCTCACGAGACAATGTTGAGGGATTTGGCAGAGTGGCGGACTTGGCTGAATTCCTGGGGCCGTATTCAAGAAGCTTCCTTAAGTGTGAGGTCGACCTTTAGCTATTGTTGGCAAGGTAGAATACAAAAGATTAAGGTCGACCTTATACTTAAGGAAGCTTCTTGAATACGGCCCCAGGTCTCCCACAGGGGGCAGAGCAGAGCTCTCACTAATGATCAGGCCTCCGAGGTGATTCGACTCTGGAACAGGCTGTCCGAGTATGACCAGCGCCCCACTGCGTTTGCCACTCGACACAAGACAACCAAGCTGACCGGCCGATTCAAGTCACCAAAGACCAAGTCAACTGTTGCACCTGGTGTTGACAGCACACGAAGGGAAGTTAAATATTTCCTGCACGCCTGTAGTGTACGTATGTTTTTTAAACCATTCATTATAGTCATTGACTGAATTGCTTTCCATTCTATTTGATATTCTATTTTCTTTCTATTCTATTGCTTTCTATTTGCAGGTGCTTTCTGCATGTTCTGGGCCAGAACTCAGGCCCAGCACAGCAGCCAGACTGCAACTGATATGTCGAGGCGGTCGTAATCAGACTCTGTCGAATTCATCCACAGCATGCCAGAATTAAAGTTGTCCGCTACCAAAGATGGACTCTCGTGTGCCAGGACTTCAAGGCCATCCGGGAATGCATCCTCAACAATGAAAGAGTGATGGATTCCACGGGTATTCAGCTAGTCGAAATCAACATGGCGACGCTCACACAATGGTTAGTATCAGTTCACCTTGATAAGATTAACTGAATAGTTTATTTACACATTAAACAGCATTAATTGTCTTTTTCCCTTCCAATAATTACAGGTAAAACGAGCGGGAAAAGAAGATGGAGACGGATGTGCTTACGCAAGCACTGACTGCCCCTGAACCTCCGGGGACTGCTAGCACCCCTCAGCCTGAAGCGCGCACGCTAGCTGCGTCGCCACCAAGGGTTGATCCGGAGGAGCAGCTCACCTTCGTCCAACCAGAAAACACCGCTGGGCAAGCCAAAGTGCGCGAAGCGAAGAGGAAGCTCTTCCCAAAAGAAGCATCAGGTGCCAGTGTTCAGCCATCAAGTGACGCCAGTGCCCCGCCAGTTGCCACAAATTTGCATCGTGATGGGTAGCCAAGGATTACCTATAGTAATTCCAAATCCTGCCATGCTGGCTCCTGCCCCTGTGACATCACATACAACAAAGTGGAGGCAGGAGACCAGGAAGAGGAAGGGCGAAGACACGGCGAGGACCTACAAGTGGAAATGTGATTATAAGAAGTGTTCTGCTTGCGGTGATAAATTAGACAAGACTACTGGTCACCAGATCTACTACGGGAAGGTTTTCTGCCCGAAGACTGCCACACAGTCTCATGAAGACTGGCTGAAACAAGTGAAGGAACAGTCCTGGCACGCGAAGAATAAGTAATGGTAGGTATCAGGCCCATTGGCATTGGAACAGTGTCCCATCTCTGCTCAAAAAAGGGTTGTATGGATAGTTACTGTATGCCCAGATGCGTGCAGATGCTGCGATACCGTGCCTTGCCTTATTAGTTTAGGCCTGTTGGTAAATGGTAAATATATAGGCCCAGCTCGGCATTGGTAGTCATTTTTTTCCCGCCGACCATAGAATTTGATGAAATGAAATATATTTTTTCCGGTAACCAATTTTTAAATCGCAATGTTTTTATTCCCNCCCCCCCCCCCCCCACACATACCTTTTGTGATGGAAGTTTTGTAATCCAACAAATAAAAAAAGTGTGGCCTTAGTTGTGATTTTATGATGTCAAAATGGTGACTTTCAAATGAAATCCTACGCTTTTCTCAACCTTTCAGATTTGAATCCCTCCAGTGCGCCAAATTCTCCTGATGGTCCAGACCTTACTCATCAAAGTGAACAGATTTTTCTGACAGAGGAAACTCCACCTCCAGCAGAGACTACCCCAAGGCAGTCCATTTCCCCACAAAGCCAGACGGTGGATCCAAATGTCAGTTTCAAACTAATAATCCACCAAAGCGTACATTTTTTATTGTCAGAGTTCATTTTACTTCATTTTTTACTGGGTAGGAATCTGTATATTTTAAGGTGTCGGTTGGCCCAAACAACATAGAGGGTTTCGCCAAAGTCAACAACCTCGCCAAATATCTGGTGGGCCTACGTTCCCAACAGGTCCTCACTGATCACATCTTCGATAATCGAAGGCCGATCTGCTCACCACTGCGTTACATCGCACATCACCCTTCGAGAAATTGACCGGTCTGCGGCGAATCCGCTGCCTCTCGAAGAAGAGGCCAATCAGAACCAGTGTTGTAAAATTTGAATCGTGGTACAAATAGTGGTAGCCAAAGACCTGATATAAAGTGCAATATGATTGGTCGACCGGTAAAGTTGGCATCATGCCAAGATATGCCGCAGACAGGTCAATTTCTCGAAGGGATATGTGCGATGTAACGCAGTGTTGAGCACATTGGCCTTCAATTATCGAAGATGCACTAATCAGCAAGCAGATGAGGTAATTCCTCTATGGAACGAACTATCCGATTTTGACAAGTGCCCGACTCTATTTGCAAAGCACCACAAAGAAAACCCAGTGCGAGGTGGTTTTAAAGCCAGGTCTCACATGGCACCTTCAGTGCAGGGAACTCAGAGGTAAGACTGACATCTTTATTTGCAATATCGGCTCATTGAGAAAAGAAAATTGAGATCATTCTAATTCTTCGTTGGGCCCAAGGCCCTCAATTCAGTGGTCCTTTTTTTAAATACGATTCTTGCTTTTCAGATGTTTTCTTGGTCAGAATGCCGGGCAAGCACAAAGGCCAGATGTGAACCGATACATGGAGGCAATGCCCTAAAACTGTCCAGCATCCACCCATTGCTAGTCCGAAGAGAGGGGATGGCATTACAGAGGATTACACTGATTGCACGGAACTACAAACAAATCAGGAATGTAGTTGTCAGCAACGCCCCAAAGTAATGGAGGCCACGAGGTTGCAACTGGTCGAGATCAATGCATCCACACTCAAACAATGGTGAGTTCAAGTACAAATCATGTAACCAAAATTGCATATGAAAAGTTATTTATGATTTGTGATTGATAAAATTGCATGTGAAAGATGATTTATGATCTGTAATTGATGTCCGGATTTATTTTCCAGGTTAAATGCAAGAGAAAAGAAACAAGAAAGGGATGTTCTTGCCCTGGCGATCACAGCTCCTGCCCCTGGCCCTACAGCACCAAAGCTACCTCCAGAACCTAAGTCGCTTCTGGACACCCACCCAGTAATTCAGGAAGAAGACGCACACCAGTTCAACCTTCCAGAGAGCACGGTTGGCCAGGCAAAGCTGAAGGAAAAGAGGTTGAAGAAAAAACCCGCACCCATCTGCACTCGTCCATCGTCTCTTCCTCCATCTGGTCCTCCATCTTGTCATATTCCTGGTCCTACATATCCCCGGTAGCTTCACCATTCTCCTGCCAAACCAACAGCCACAAGTCTACACTCCATAACCCAGTCCCATTGTATCTAGAAGTCAGATCTACTACAGGAAACGGAAGGGGATTATCTGGTGCGAGACCTGAAAGTAGGCTGGAAGTTGATGGCGAGTCCGACAAGAACCTATAATCAAAAGTGCAGCCATAAAGTGTGTTCAAAGTGTGGCAAACAACGTCACAGCGACACAGGGCACAGACAGTATACGTATTACGGCAATTGGTATTGCCCACAGAATTCGACAGAAGTTTACGAGGAGTGGCTCTCAAAGAAGAATGAAGAACACAGGAAGAAGAAGGATGGTACTTAGAAGCAATACAGAATGGAAGTACGTAGTAACTGGTCCGAGAGAGCTTTACACCATTTCACCATGTCGTCCCAATGTCCTGTATGAGGGTTCAACTCCCTCCCAGGGCAATAAATTTCGAAATGCTGGTGCAAAGTGAGCAGATCGCCCTGTGGCTCCGCAGGACATTGGGACAAATACATACATGTGCCCATGTTCCCGAAGCCGTCGTTAGGTTAACGATGTCGTTAAAACTGTTAAAATGCATAGCGTAACGACATCGTTAACCTTACGACGGCTTCGGGAACATGGGTCCTGGATGGTACATTTCATTTTAATCCAAGAAATGCCTCAACACCCTATTCAGTATACTAGTTTACCAGTTTCACTTGATGTGTCATCATATTTGCTGAGAGTGGGAGAGACTAATTCAAATATAGATATCCAAAAAACAGCACAAAAACGACACACAGTACGCAATAAATCGGAAAGTCGTCTCCGAATATTTCGCAAATTTTCGACCCCAATCGGGGTCTTCCTCAGGCGCTATGTAGAAGAGATCCCAGATCCCATTCACCTCTGGGATCTCTTCTACATAGCGCCTGAGGAAGACCCCGATTGGGGTCGAAAATTTGCGAAATATTTGGAGACGGCTTTCCATTGATTCAGTAATAAAACACATGTCTAATGAATAAACTTTTCATTTTTCAAAGGTCTGAGGATGCCTGGAGTATCATTAAAGCGAAACTCATCCAACTTAGAGACGCATACGTTCCCACAGCTTAGAGTCACCATAGGTAACAACACGAAAAAGAAACCAGTTTGGATGAAAGCCAAGGCCTTAGCCAAAGTAAAAAAGAAGCATGCTGCTTTCAAAAGATACAATGAAACTAAAGAGGGCAGAGACTATGAATGCTACATAAAATCAAGAGACCAGGCACAAAAATCAGTGAGACATGCAAAAAGGAGTTTTGAACGACAAATTGCTAAGGAGTCAAGAAAGAACCCCAAGGCTTTCTGGAGCTATTACAGGAGCAAAACAACCAGACGAACACAAGATTCCTACATTACATACTTTGGTATCACCCACCACAGGTTCCTCCAGCACACAACCATCCTCCGAAAGTCGACAGGTAATTTCATTTTGGTTAATTTCTTCAGTAAATGCAGTAACAATTCAATGTATTCAACACTTGAATGTGTTTTTTCCTTTTCAGTGTTTCATTAGGATTTTTTTCAGAATGACTATCAATTATTATTGCAGGTACTTCGCAACCAAAGTTCTTGTTTGGATGCCACGTCGGCTGTGGACGGGTGGTCTTAGTTTGTCCCCAGTGCCACGTCGGCTGTGGACGGGTGGTCTTAGTTTGTCCCAAGGGCCATGAGTTGACAGGAGCGGGCAGGCAGGTTCTTGACATCGACACCTACTACAACCTGGCGACAGAGTAGGCTACCTTGAGTGTACCGAGTGCAAGACCAAGCACATTTGGAGCCAGTCTAACAACTCTCCGTCGGACAACAGAGTTTCCAGTAACACTTACGTACCGCTATGCTTGCGACATGAGGGTTATCCGCATGTTGCGGCAGAGGGGACTTGGAAACAGTACTACGCAGCTGCAGAAGAAGCTGAGTGAGCAACATGGCGAGGTTTGGCAACAGAAGACCGCGCACTATCTCACGAATGCCAAATTCCCATGGAGGTTTCCTTGATGCCAACAAGAGCGGCTTGATTCGACGACCCGACTTCCAAGAACATATGACCCCAGTGCCAACATATCAGTGGTTGTTGCACATCTACGCATTGGATGTTTTGTCGAGAATCGACGAAGTCAAAGCTGCGATAACATCGACATTTGGCAATGTTCTAAAGATGGACTCCACAAAAAAGGTTTATGAAACTTTTTGGTGACTTGTTAAGTGAATTCACTATTAATTTCCATTGTATTTGTACAAGTGAACTTTTTACAGCTTTTCTACTTCAGGTTNCTTACGTACCGCTTATGCTTGCGACATGAGGGTTATCCGCATGTTGCGGCAGAGGGGACTTGGAAACAGTACTACGCAGCTGCAGAAGAAGCTGAGTGAGCAACATGGCGAGGTTTGGCAACAGAAGACCGCGCACTATCTCACGAATGCCAAATTCCCATGGAGGTTTCCTTGATGCCAACAAGAGCGGCTTGATTCGACGACCCGACTTCCAAGAACATATGACCCCAGTGCCAACATATCAGTGGTTGTTGCACATCTACGCATTGGATGTTTTGTCGAGAATCGACGAAGTCAAAGCTGCGATAACATCGACATTTGGCAATGTTCTAAAGATGGACTCCACAAAAAAGGTTTATGAAACTTTTTGGTGACTTGTTAAGTGAATTCACTATTAATTTCCATTGTATTTGTACAAGTGAACTTTTTACAGCTTTTCTACTTCAGGTTGCCAAAAAATTGGCCGGTTACGCTGCTGGTATTCTTGTGTGGGTTACGAACGTGGGCACAACGAGCACGGCCAGGTGCTCATGAGTGTACTGACAGCAAGTGAAGGTGTTGGTCTGGCCCCTATGATCGAAGGAATTGTGAAACGCTACAGTGCAGCAGGTATGAAATTGCAGGATGCTTATTATAGCAATAGTTTGTTCTTTCTTCAAATAGTTTTGTGTTTAAAATGATGTAAATGTGATGTTTTTGTAATTATATGCGGCGAAATCTCCACCAGCATTGCTGTATGTCGACAGGGATTCCTGCAATCATCCGAAGCTGCAAGCGATGTTCAGCTCGTGGCCTGACCTTATCATCCGCCTTGACATATGGCATTTTATGAGGAGGATCTCCCTGGGTGTCACCACCGATTCCCATCAACTGTACAGCGTTATCATGGGTCGGCTATCCGCGTGCATTTTCGCATGGGACAAAGATGACTTGGATGTAAGTTTTCGTCTTCTACATGAATTTGAGAACAGTTATTATGCAAAGAACACCCCTTATATCCCTCTATATATCTTTCAGTTACTGGTCACAGCTAAAATGAGCGCTGATTCAGACACAGGGGACGAGGTTGTCTGATGATCATATCCGCCGCAACTTGAAATTGAAAGAATTGTCTGTTCACTGCGGACGGTCGACGAGAGGTGCTCATGCACACGAAACCCATCTCAGCGTCAGGACTATCATCCAGGAGCTGTTGGAGACGTTTGACGGCGACGCTGGTCGTGACACCCTCAGAGTACCACTGCTCAACCACGACAGAATCTGGGCCATCTGGGAGTCACAGAAACGGCACGTAGCATGCATCCAGGATGATCCCACATTCGAACTGTACAATCACATATCACACTGACCTCTCAAACCTATTGCGATGACTCAAAATACATGTTCTCTTTACAGGCACAGCACCAAATGATGCGCACTAGCTATCAGGCATACCTATTGGAAGGGATAGTGCGGTGGAATGAAGACCGGGCAGCTGAAATGATTACGGGCGGTGACACTGGACCTCAGTCCTAAGGCACGCCGTCAACAAGATGGGAGATGAAGTACTGGGGAAGAAGTTCAACGCTATGTTCGTCCACCCTCGGAAATATGCTGGTAAAAAACAACATGAGAAATCTTGATTTGTCAATTAATTTTTGGTGCTTGCCTTCACCATTCTTTTTTATTAATTTTATCTCCGTTTAACAGGCGAGCTGATTGGAATTGAGTAAATGTATATCTGTACAGTCAGAGAGGGAAAGTGCTCGAAGACGGTAGATGATCCTGAGCAGGATATCAGTGGTTCACTGTCCCAGGAGGAAGATGAAGGTTTTGAAGAACATGTGGAGGACTTCACAGTACCACCAGCTGCACAATCCCATGCGGATCGTGAAACACGCCAGCTGCAGCACAATCCAGTACGGATCGAGAGACACCACCGCTCCGAAAGGCTCTACTTCCAATTCAGGATGAGGATACGATACCATATATTGTTTTATCCCACTTGTACATGTACTTGATGCTTGATTTGACTGCAGTACATTTTTTACACAATAATGTACACAATGTCATTTTGACTTTTCAGTCTTGCCACAACCTGCAACCGTGGCAACAGCTGAGAGTGAGAGTGACAACACTGCAACAGCAGACCTGACGGCTGACCAATCTGTACCTGTTACTCCAATCACAAGTGATCCATCTGTGAGTAAATTTTGAATCCAGATTAAACAAACAAATTACACTCATAACCCTATTCTTTATGAAAGTCGTTGACGAATTGTACTGTTCTTACTTTCAGGGCTCTGTCGGTCCAAACAACATAGAGGGTTTTGATAAAGTGGAGGACCTTGCCAACTTCCTTGTGTCGCTGCGGTCAGAGAGCAGAGCCCTTTCGAGCGACCGGGCAAACAATATAGTAGCTCTATGGAATAAGCTGAGTCCCTACGACCGAAGGCCAACAGCGATACCAGCACGACATAAGACATCGGCTGCCACCGGGAGGTTCAAGGCTGGCAAGGCATCCAGAGTTGCTGCAGTAGTGGAGAGCACACAAAGGTAAGATATTGTAAATCTCTTACAAGTCTTAAAATGCTGTCCCTGCCACCCTTTTATCATGATTTTAATGTTGACAGTTTCACTGCTTCTTGGGAGAAAATGCTGGACCCGCAAATTGGCCTGACTGCAATCGGTACATGGAAGCAATCGTGGTAAAACTCTGCACCATTCATCCTGGCCCCATGCGTGAAAGCAAAAAGTCGACCCAAAGACATGAAAGATGGACCTTGGTGTGCAGAGACTACAAGAACATCCGCGATCAGGTTATCGACAATGAGTTATGGACAGTACTGGCATTCAGCTACTGGATATCAATGCCCCCACTTTTTTTTGTAATTTATATTTCATTTCCACAAAAAATGAAATACTATTTACAGTAGGTCTAGACCAATACATTAGAGGGAAAAACACCTTGTGGATTTTTTTCAGTGCAGAAATAGAGTGCAGTGTGCAAAGTGCATTAGTGGACAATTATTTATCTAGCGCGAAAACTTGTATAATCTGTCTACCCCATTTTTCATAATAAATTTCTTTACTGAGATAACATCCTTCTACTGATATTTTCATTTTGATAAGAGAAGTTAGTTCTTTAAAATTTGGATTTATTTTGTATTTTTGAATGGTAAATGTATTCCTTTGCCACTATGGCACAGTGGTAAGTTCTGAATTTTGTTCGCTTCAACTTGATGACATTATTGGCTGCTATCCTGTACATGTAATTCTTATGTCCTTTTCAATTTTTGGTATTCTTCATGTGGAATAAGCCAACGTCAGTCCAGGAAAAGGCCGTGCTTACAAGCCATTAGGCCTACTGTTCAAGCCCCATCGATGAGAGCTGATCAGCCACTACCACCAGCTAAGAGTCTTCTCAGTTCGCGCCAATGGAAAGCTCGGAGAAAAGACACACGTTTGAACTACCAGAGAATACTACTGGCCAGATGAAACCCACAAGAAGAATGAGGAGCATTTTTCCATCTTCCTCCGCTTCAGCGCCAGGAGTGTTACAGCTGCCAAGTGCCAGTGGTCCCCCGATTGTTATTCAGGTTGTTGGTCCATCAAGCCAAGTTTGCCAGCCAGTTGTACCCGTGGAACCAGCTGCCCATGTTCTCGTAGCACAGACAGCCTGGTACAGGAAATGGAAAGGAGAGCAAACAAGGGAATACATGAAATGGTCCATGGACCATGTGCTCACCTGCGTGAATGTACTAGAACAAATGACAAATATTAAATCGAAATGTTCCCATGCAAGCCTTAGACTTCCAGGTATAGAGGGTACCCAGACACCTGGTCGCACTAAGTCAGAAGGTATTTAGTCAAATATCGGCAAAACGTGGCACCAAATGACAACATTTTTAACTTTGACCTCTGTGGCCTTGAAAAGTAGGATCAAAAATCTGTTACATGTCAGGTATCCTCATTAGATGATGAAAATTTGGAAATGATCCAGACGTTAGTTTAGGAATTATTGGAATTTGAGTTTTCATTTTTGCCACCTGGTGGCCAAACTAAGAATCAAATCGGACCAAAACTTGGTGTCATAGGTCAACTGACATGGGGCTGTAATGTACCAAGTTTCAGGTCAATAGCCCAAGCAGTAAAACATGCCACCAAATAGCAAAATTTTGAACTTTGACATAATGCATGTAATGTGACCTTGAAAAATACGTCAAATCACAAATCCATTACGTGTGCCATGTATCCTCATTAGATACTCCTATGATAAAAATTTGGAGATGATCCAGTCATTACTTCTGGAGTTATTGCACTTTTTGTGTTTGGGGTTTTGGCCACCTGGTGGGCAAGCCAAGAATCGAATTGGACCGAAACTTGGTGTCGAAGGTCATATGACCTAGAGGTTAGTCAGGTCAATATATGAAAATAATGCCCTGACCCAAAAAAAATTGCCACAAAATTGCCACAAAAGGTTTCTTTGCTTTTATGGTTCTTTGGGTCTTCGGCATCCCTCCAGAAAAAAAGTCTCCCGGAATCCGAGCCCGGGGAAAGGGGTGGGAACATAATTTCAAGATGGCGGCCCCCTACAATTTTAATGGTAAATAACTCCTTTGTGCTTCATTTTAACCCCGATAAATGTATTACAAGTAAATAGAAACTTGATACCAAAGAAGAAAATAAGCATAATTAAAGTTCCGTATGACATTATTTTGATGTCATGAACAACCATTTTTCACCTTTAAAGCAATCCGATTTGGCAAATTTGTTTGTAATACAGTACAGGTCACAATTGACATCCCTACGGCTTCGCCTAAGTTACTCGTAAGCTACGCGTAACTCACGGCTTTGGTTTTGCTTAACTCACCGCGTAACTCGCCAAAATCGCGTAAAACTTGCCTTGTAAATCACTGTGTAAGCTAGCGAAATTTGCGTAACTCACCTTAAGTTACGCGTAACATAGCTCGTGACGTGAGTTGTTGCGTAAGTTACGAGTGACTCGCACGAATTTAGCCCTTAGAGATGTCAATTGTGACCTGTACTGTACATTAGAATTACTGCATGACTGAGTCTTTCCGCAGTAGGACAACACACTGGCATCATGTTGACGTCATGTGATACACTACATTTACATGATTTAGCCCAATGATTTTGACTGACAAAATCCTTGCTTACTACTTAACATAATTTCATGAAACAAAAAGCAAAATGTAGTTGTGTCTGAATGCTGTATAAAGCTCAAAAAGAGTGAGAATTTATTTTTGTGGTGCAAGTAGGACTTCAAAGTTACGGGAGCTTTGTGAATAAGGTCTCAGATGTGTCATGTGTGTAGGGTAAGCCATATCTTTGACAAGTGCAGCGTCGAGAGGTAGGCCTACATCCAGTAGTGCAATTGCATGAACAATCTTCAGTAGGCTGTCCGGCATGGAGAATTTGAAGTCATAAGAGGTCGGAATACACATTTCCAACTGCAACCCCACACTCTAGAATCAAGATCAGTATCTTTGCCCAACCAGGTCATTATTTGGTTATAATATCTAAGTTCACAATTATCAACATTTTCACAAGTGTACAAACCGTACGCTAGGGGGGAGGAGGTTGACCATGTTGACACTCAGTGTACCCGGTACACTTTTCAAAATTTTCAAAATGTTGATCTAAAAATAGACCAATATCAACATTTTCCCTGTATGCTTTTGGGGAGGGGGGAGGGGGTTCTGTAAAAAGTGTACTCTTTGTACACTTGCGAAAATGTTGATAATTGTGAACGGCCCCTAAAGGCGCTGCTCCACTTGACATTTTTCTCACAGAAATTGGCTCACAATGGGCAATTTGCCATTGTTTGTGTCCTGTCGGCTTACGCAGGGACCAATGACACAAACAACTGCTCGCGGTTGAGTTGCCCATTGAGAGCCAACTTCTGCGAAAAAACTGTCAAGTGGAGCAGCGCCTTAAGAGAATGTTGTTTGTAGCTGATGCAGTTGGGTGGACCTTTCCGGGGCCACAAAGCTTGTGGCAGAGACAAACTTCTTAATACGCAGTGCCTCAAACCAACCAGTTCATCAGATGCTTTTCCACCATGTCCACCAAAAAACAAAACTATGCCGATGGCTTTTGTGCCTAATCTGTTCAGTTGTCTCACAGGTTTCATCAGGGTTGTTGAAGTAAACTACTCATGATTTTACATCCTTCTCGCCCCTAACAAACCTCTAAGCGGCTTTCCTCCAAGACCAATCACAATGTTGTACCACAGCCTCAGAAGCTGTGTACGAATAGCAAGTGAGAACACAGTGCTTCGACTAACAAGAATTCACATCTGAGTTTGTTATGTTGTACACATGAATCGTGTGCCTGGATTTCTTGTCGGAGCGAAAGAAGAAGCTCTCATTGACTGGAGTCATGAAACACAGGAGAAGGACGAACACATCTGTGTCCTAGCTATCCAACAAGAGTTGTGGACCCATGCAGAGAAGCTGCAATGGCAGCTTGAACGATTTCCCGATCAGCATCACACTCACGGTTCACAATATCAGCCAGCTTCCCCCGCGCATCCATTGAGGATAGTTGCCATGAGAGGCGTCAGCACAAATCACATCCTTTGGTCAGTGTCACTCCAGACGAAATTCAATATGGGCAAAAATGAGTTTTTAGGAAGAGGCACTGATAAATATCATCAGTGCAAAGATTTGTTAATTCTCCTGTGTCCCATGTACACAGACATACGAGAATTGTAAATTCGCTGAATTGCTAATTTGATGACCTCCATACTGACACAGAGGTGAACATCATCATCATCATCATGCTGAAATTTAATCCAAGCCGACCCCATCACTGACGCAAACACGTTACATGCACGCCGCCATGATGCATGCCATGCTANTTAGTTACTTTTTGTTATGAATATGTTAGGACGCTTGTTTTCAAAGAGCGTCAATAAAGTCGACATAGGTAGCCCCCCGCCTTAATAAATGAAATCGAAAAAAACAACTTAGCATGTTTGATTTGTGTATCCTTGTTTATGTGACCTTGGACCCATTATGACTGTGTTTATGTTAATGTGACCTTGAACCCATTGCTGTTGCAACAACGTCGTGATGCTGTAAAGTATCTTGGGAGACTGTTTCGGCAAGTGCCGGATGCGCTTCGAAGGGGTATCGCGGTTCGCGAGTTCGTCGGAAATCCATGATTTTAGTGCATTGAGGTGGACATGCTGATAAAAATTCTGTAGGATATAACTGACGAAATTAGATGAAAGCCAGTGAGCGTGTAGTGTTAACTTAGCTGTTTGAAGTGGTCAACAGTCTGAGCGGTTGGCATCGCTACGTTCGGACAGGGGGCAAAATAATAGGGAATTCCGGCAAAGCTCCGTATCGTCGGTCCGTGTCACGTATGACGTATCGAGCTAATGCATTTTATATTAAAGTCATACGTCATACGTGATACGGACCGACAATACGAGGCTTTGCCGGAAGTCCCTAATATCAGTTTGCGGTGCGGTTGTGACGTGACGTCAGAAAGTGGCGAACCGCGATCACCTGACGGTTAGTACAGGTTTTATCGCATTATCTTTTTTTGTTCTTTTTTGCCGTTAAAACCAACTGTGAATATAGACAAGATTCTCTCTTCACTGATCAATACAAAATGTTGAAATAGCACTCCGTACCCCGATCAATATCTGGTGACAATCAGTATGCTACATAAGACAAGTACATTTTCCCTTTCGTATTCAAAATGACAATATCAAGTTTCAAATGGTTACTGCAGTATTTGATAGGCCAGATGGTCTGAACATTCTATACGCACTTGAACTTCGATTTCGTGGCGTCGACAGGATGGATGGAAGTCGGCTCATCTCTGCTGCTGTTTCTTGCATCTCACTTTACTTTGCTTTAGCATCTTCTACAGTCGAGAGATGTTCTAATTCCCTGGACAAAGGTCGAAGTGGTAATTTCCCGCCATTCCCAACTCGGCATAAATTTCTATGTCATCTTTCACTTGAGCAAGAGAAGGTGATTGCGACCTGAGTGTTTTATTTGTGTGTGCAGGAATGAAGACGTGAACAATTTTTTCTTAGGTTGTCCGAGCGGGGATATTTGTTTGAATAAATGCGTGTGGGGACAGTCGTCAGGAGACTGTTCACTGGATTATCACTGAAAAAGTTTACGTTTGCTCTCTCTTTTTTTAGACGTTTTCCTTCAAACATCGATACAACCCAAAACTCGGCACGACCGCGTGTACTTATCGTTGATTATCGCTATTAATATGTGTCACATTAAGTGCAACATTATATTAACTGACAATTGTGGCGATGTCACATTCTTACCTTGTCTGTCTACTTGACCAATCATGCAAGCATCCCGGGGAAAGCATGCTCAATCGAGCGACCGACGGCCGAAAAAAACGTTACATCGGAGGAGCGTCGTCATATAAAGAGAAAAGGAGGATTGTCCACATAAAATCACACGATGCATTGCTATGCTGCATACGGGCACTGGCTGGTGCCGGGTGCTTCTTAACAAATATTGCAACTTTTTTTCAGCTTGTCCCATATCAAAGATATGGACCGATAGATGATGACATATGACGATGGTCTCGACATGCACAAATGTGGGCATTTCTTGGAATCATGATTAAAAACATTCCCAGCTAGTATATCAGGCGTTTTCAATCCAAGCGGCGGTAATTTAGCTGCATCGGCGCAGCGAACGACGAACGCCCGATCGAGCATCTTTGCCTGACTGTTGAGTGATCAGAGTCTGCTGGTTTCCCATATACACGGCTTACCCTGGTTTAAACGATTTCGTGTGGGGCAGCTGGAATCGGACGATTCCTGAAAATCTCCGTTTTCATTTTGCCACCACGTGTCGAGCTGGCATGTTCATAAGGCAGTGTGTACCATTTTGATACTATATCTTTACTTCAAGGCGTATTCGAATCCTCGTTCTTGACAACACTCGTGCTAACCCAGCTCATGTGGTAGTTGACTCAACTCGAGAACGGCAGTTTCGAATGCCAAGAACGTGTTCTCAACCCGCCGCTGAATGGGGAATGAGAACAACACGTTCTTGGCCCGACACGGGTCGCGTTCTCGGCGTTCGAAACTGCCGTTCTCGAGTTGAGTCAACAACTACAATGAACTAGATCAGCAGGAGGGTATTCGAAAATCCTGGACGATGGACGGTGGATGATGGACGATGGACGGCTCCTTTCAGCATCATCGATCTCCACCACCTGGATGATAATTGTCGCATTTCCGACATACCTCCAAGACGTAAAAAATACGCCGCAAGAATTTAAATGAAAAATTGCACCAAATCAAAGTATATCGTGCAAGATTTATAAAATATCATCCTGAGTGCATTTCGTCATTTCTCTTTGCACGACAAGTTTGACGCCTTGAGACATTTCCGGCAAACAGCCGTACAGTGGGATTATTGCTGGGAAGGGCTGGAAAATTAATGCTATACCGACTATAATTCGGGAATGGGGAGATAGGGTGTCTACTGAACCAAGACCTAAGACCTCAGACCTACAAAAGTAAGACCCCACTGTATAAAAGTAAGACCCTGTTATAAAAGTAAGACCCCCCACTGTACAAAAGTAAGACCCTGTTATAAAAGTAAGACCGCCACAGTACAAAACTAAGACCCTGTTATAAAAGTAAGACCCCCACACTAAGGGTCAGTCATGCCTGACCCTTGTTAGCTCCTTCCTGCAGGGTTTTTTGTGTCCGAGTAGTCAGCGAGGAAGGTGAGAGGTCAAGGGTCAAGGTCGTCTTGGTTTCATTGGAATATGTTAATAAACAACGGAGATATTCGAGAAAACCGAAGATTGCCGAAGATTCCCGAGTGATTCCGAACATTGCCGAGTACTCCCGAGTGATCATCCGCGACTTTGCACCCCTAGCGGAGGAATTTGGAACTAAGATAAGCGAGATACGCCCCCTATTGAGTTCATGACACCCTCTATTGCCTTCATTTCAGGTCAAGGTCACTTCCGGGGTTAAAGGTCAAGGTCATTTGCAGTGGTGCCGCCTGGGTCTTAGTTTTGTACTGTGGGGGGGGGGGGTCTTACTTTTATAACAGGGTCTTAGTTTTGTACTGTGGGGGGGTCTTACTTTTATAACAGGGTCTTAGTTTTGTACTGTGGGGGTCTTACTTTTATAACAGGGTCTTAGTTTTGTACTGTGGGGTCTTACTTTTATAACAGGGTCTTAGTTTTGTACTGTGGGGTCTTACTTTGGTAGGTCTTAGTTTTGTACACACCCTGGGGAGATACGACCAATCCCTACAACTTTTCAAAAGGGACCCATAGTAAATTCTCAAGGACTTAGGAGCTGTAGGTGTCGGTGGTTTTCCCGCCAGTACATGTGTAGACAAGACAAAAGGTAATTCTGAACGCTGTAATGCGTGATTGATCATGTTTATCGTAGGCCTGTGTAGTTCATGTTGATTCATGTTGATGCTGGGAGGTATGTCGGAAATGAGACATCATCCAGGCGGTGGAGATCGATGATGCTGAAAGGAGCCGTCCATCGTCCATCATCCACCGTCCATCGTCCAGGTTTTTCGAATACCCTCAGCAGGAGTGTTGTCAAGAGCGGGGATTCGAATACGCCATCAGTGTTCCTAATTGTATTAACTACCGTGCGTTGTTTGGTAAGATTTCAAATTGCTGTAACATTTTGCTTTGTTCCCCATGCCTCAGTGTTAGACCGGCCATGGCTTTTCATTAGGGAAACAGAGAGAAATTTTATTGTCACCCTCGTTTCAGTGTACACCAAATAATGAGGGGAAACATTGAGAAACGTGAACGCCATGGCACTTTGCACCCTCGTAAGACTTTTGTGTGTTCCACTGGGTATCCGTCGCGTGAACGACGGATAGTCTCGGTCATTCAGCCGCTGTTTCGAATCTGGGGATCCGATAATTAAGCGCCTGGGTCACTATGTCACAATTTCTGTTACAAGCAGACCATGATTCTGGTCTGCATGCTGATTGGCTAATCAGGAACAGAGCCATTCACTCATTGCCATCCGTCAATTCCTCACATTTGAAAACCACGGACTGACCGGCTCTGCTGAATGGGCAAGAGATGTGATCTTGTGATCTCATCATGGCGACGACCATATAATGTCGTCTTCCATACGGATACTAACTCATGCTCATTTTTCAGCCTGAAATTCAACTCCGATGAGTTGATGCTGCCCGGGGCACTGTCTCAGATCACTTCCCCAATCGATTCATTGCCAGATTCAGACATTTTGGAAGGTTGTGAGACGAAATATAATCCAATAATGGAAGCAGCAATTTTCTGTCACGTGACCTGCTACAGCACTACCTACAATGCATTGTATAGCCTAGTTCATACTTCGACGCAAGACCATCGGCGTCCGACGTGCGATCAAATCTGGACGCCGACTTCGCGGAATTGATTCATAGTCCAGCGTACTTTAGCGACGGCGACCCGTTATAAAATGACTCAAGTACAGCCTCGCGATCGGACGCCGACCAAATCGCACGACGGGGTCGGCGTCGAACAGAAGATCGCACGTCGGTCGCCGGCGATGGTCGTGCGTCAAAGTATAAACTAGGCTTATCACAGCAAAAACGGCGAGTGTGCCGGACGTTTGTGTAGCTGTAGTGCGGAACAAAACGACTGGCTACGCAAGACTAGGAAGGCGGATTGCGTACGAGACTGACAAGATAAATTTGCATAACGGATGCATGGGGTTATTACCGTACGATAATCGTCAGTTCTCCGTGGTGGATACTTAATAGAGAAGTTTCGCAGCTTTCCGACTCCGACTCCGGCTTCAACTACCAGAATAAATTGCACATCCATAAAAACGATTGGCCGGTGCTATTTGCACAGCATGCTGTGTGACTAAGGAGTGAATTCTTATTTACACAGCAAGTACGTATTCGATATTCATAAGCATCCCCGCCCACATTTTGCTGTGTAAATTAGGAAAAGATGATATTTTCACAGCGAAATTCTAGAATTCGGCAAAATGAGCCATAACATTCGGGCCACTTGCAGGGTACCAGCTTGGAACGAATGCTACTTCGGCCTATTTCGATCTCAGTATAACGTTTGATTCTGTGCAAGTGCATGGTGAGGTTACGTCCCCTACGTGGACTCCGCCCAGGGAGCTCTAGGCAAACATTGTCATCACAACCAGAGATGTTGCTGGAGGGGGCAGGGGCCAAATGTCCCTCCCCCCGGGGGGGTCCGGAAAAACGTGCTTTTCATGCACATTTTGACCGAAAATTAGCAAAATATGATCTTAGACACGACCTACATGTATATGTTACGCATTCTGTCGGTTAGCGTCAGTAGGATAGCTAATTCCTCTGAGGTTGTGAGTCAAGAGTAGGGGATGAGTCCGAATACCAGGGTGTGATCTTCCCAAGTTGTAGCCGTGTTTATCATTGTCACCACTAAGAAAGGATTAATTAACCAACTACATGTATTCCATGTAGAAATTTCAAAGAGTCACAACAGTGAAAAGAAAAAAGAAAAGAAAAAGGAAAGTAAGAAAAAAGAAAAAAAACTAAAAAGGACTACCGAGATTCGAACCCGCGACCTTTGCGTTACAGTCCACTCCATGTTTCCACTGCGCCAGTCAGCTGACTGCAGATTAGGCGTGTGAATAATCACTTCGTTGTTTAATACGCCCCGTGCATAAATTATCGTAATGCATCCTCATTATGAACCTCGCGTTTTCAATCATTGGTTAGAATCTGCTGTATAAGCAGTGCGAGAACTGCTATTTTCACAGCAACTTGCTGTGCGAATAGTCACGGCGAAAACGATTTGATAGACATTTGCAAATCGTAAAATGCGATAGCTTTGTGGCAGAATAATATTGACTCGTAATCGGGAGTGACGTAAATCGCAAATATTATAGTCGTGTTTCAAGTAGTAGGCCTTACGACTAGGATTACGACTTCAATATTCATTATTTATTCGCATTCCCCATGTATAAGGCCAATTTTTTCTACCTTCAGTTTATGGTGTTTCTATCAAATCGTTTTTATCAAGGATGTCCACAGCGGACTGCAATTCATTCTCGTAGTTGAAATCGGACACGGAGTCGGGCCGCTGCGCAACCTCTCTATTAACGGAATAAGATACAACTTTACAATATAGGGAACAAAACAGAGAAAAGTGTAGATCGATCTGCCTGCGTATCCCGAGCAATAGGAGGTAACGCTGATATACGGAAACAGTGGCATATAATGTACCAAAATCGGGATTTGCACAAAAAATAATGTACAGCGATTTATAATAATAATAATAATGATTTATTATATTAAAGTGCTACATTAAAGTAAAACTTTTTCTAAGCACCTTACATGAACAAGAGTTACAAGAGTTTAATACAGAAAGTTAAAAATGATAAAAGGAATAATGAGAAATAAAACACTTACCCAAAATATATTTTAAAGAGGTGCGTTTTAAGATGTTTCTTAAAAAGTGCTGTCTGGCCACCTGTGAGACACCGCAATGAAAAAGGCAAGGAGTTCCACGTCCTGCATGCAGCAACACTTGGAAGCAACGGTCACCATATGTCCCCTTTGACCTGGGAATGACCAAAAACCATGGGTCACTGGATGACCGAAGTGAACGACCCGTGCCACATGCCACGTCGCCTAGCTTCGTCGAGTATACCGCTGCGGCGTCTATCGGCGTAACGTCGCGAACTGATCACGTGAACACTGCGTGCAAGCGAGCTGACGGGTCTGTATAAATTTGGAATCGACGGCAGTAGTACTGGCCGCCGGCCACGCGGTAGCGCAAAATCGGGTCATTCGTAGTTTTACCTGCGTGGGAATAGGAATTCCAGCCATTATGTAACATATTATCAACAAGACCTGCAATATCCTGTAAAACCGTCGGAGATCTCTTGGCGTTTGTGAATTTAGTAAATTGCCGCCAGTTCCAAACACGGGAGGGTGCTCACTGGCCAATGTAACGCTGTACATAAATGCACTGGTGATCCATGAACACGCTCCCACACTGCTGACGAGGCAGTTTTTACTTCGTCATCTTCGTATACAGGTCGTCCCAGAAAACATGTACCCGGCCTCATAAAGGGTGGTCCAAAGAAATCATTATTTCGAGGTTTAAGTGTTATTATTGAAATTTAGTATATAGGCTCTGAAGGGGGTCAGATGGAAGACCAGAAAATCGCTACTGCGGTGGTCAAAACACTAAAATTTTAGCACTTTTTCAAGGACCTTCAGAACCGCTGAAAAAATAACTACCGTGTTATTGCCGCCCAGCACCTTGTGGCCACCTCGCTATATCCTCATAGACCGCATATGGACCATACATGACCGTGTTAACACCGCACATCACCGTTCTAACACCGCGTTTGACCGCAGTTGTACCGTATGTCTACCTTGCTGACAACCGCATCACCACCGCTTCTCCACCGTGTTCTCACCTTCACCGCTGTCACACAACTGACCGCGGCGATTGACGGTGGCTTTATGTAGTGGACCGTCTCAGAACCGAGATGAAACCTCCAGATTACCGCGCGCTATTCCGTGTGCCTGCCGCCATGCATTTGTCAACCGAGTTAACACCGTATAATAACCCTGTGAACACCGCCACAAACTGCTACTAAACCGTCGTGAACCGTGTTACAACAGCAAAATGACCGCGGCGTCACCGACTTCATTCTGAACCGTGTTGTGACCTCATGGCTACCGAGTTGCCACCGTGTTGCCCCCTACTTCCACCTTCCCAAATCGACAGCCGTTTTTGTTCAGCGGTTCTGAAGGGTTGTGAAAGGTGAGAACAAGGTAGCAACACGGTGATTCTCAATTTGGAGAACCGCCGTGAAAATTTCAAACATGTTGAAAAGCCTACAGTTTCAAAGACGAGGTGGCGGTCAACGGCGGTCAGTGGCGAATACGCTCAGGGTGTCTAGGCGGTGTCACTGAGGTTCAGCACGGTCTTGAACCGCCCTCGTGTGAGGCCTGCTTTATTTAACCAAATAATGACCTGGCTGGGCAAAGAGACCATTCTCGATGCTAGCTCTAGGGGTGTGGGGTTGGAATGTGAAAATAGCCTATTCGGACCTGTTATGACTGCAAAGTCTCCAGCGCCTCACAGTGCTCCTTAACTTTCAGAAAGGTTAAAAATATTGCATTGAAATGAAACCTGTGGCATATTGTAGCCAATATCGTGTAGTTTCCATAACTGAAAGAATTTAAAAAATCTGTTGGGAAAATTTTGAGAAAAGTGAGTTTTTGTATTTGTGTACATTTCCCTGTACATTTGTAGGCCTACATGTGCAATGTACAGGAAAGAATGGAAAACACCTGGGCCCGGTTGTTCAAAGCACCGATAAATTTAACCACTGATAAAAGTTATCCCCCCGATAAAACTGCACTATCCTATGATAGCTAACCCTCTGATAAAAATGAGTTGTTCAGAGTAATTTTTAGCCTCTGCAGAGACAGAGGATTATCTGATAGTTATCAGAGGATTACAGCGGGTTTTGTCCCAGAATGCACTTGAGGAGGCCACTGGCCTGGGTCTATCAACAACAACAACAACAATTTTTTCAATGGCTGACATGCATGACATGGATTCGTCGTCTGCTAGCACGGTTAGCCCATCTCCTGCTCTCCCGACTTCAGAAAGTTTCTGAAGGGAAAAGAAAGCGAAGTGCCAATTTTACAGCGAATGAAATAGCTGTCCTCATAGAGGAGACAGAGCCACATGTATCGGTATTGTCAAGCAAGCTGACTAACACTATAACCAACACAAAAAAAATCTTGTTTGGGAAAAAGTGGCAAAGTGTGTGAGTGCAGTGGGTGTGTGCATTCGCACTCCAAAGGATTGCAAGGAGAAATGGCAAAATATGCAGAAGTCGGTGAAATCAAAGGTTTCAAAGGAAAAGAATGAAATAATCAAGACTGGAGGCGGACCAGGGCCTTCCCAGCTTGATCCTGTGTCACAGAAGATCTTAAATATATATGGCACAAGTCCCTCCTGGACTGGAATTTCTGGAGGATTAGAGTCATCAGCCCCCAATCCCATGAAAGGAACCTCTGCAACAACTCTCCTTGATGAATTGGGCAGGGGAGGAGGTTGTTTTGTCTTTCCAAAGACAGGTAGGCCTAGGCTATGACTAGGCCTAGGCCTACCCTAGGCTAGGCTAGGCCTAGGCTAGGGGGGCCTAGGCCTAGGCCTATCACAGTTAGGCCCTAGCAGGCCTAGATTTTGTAGCCTACCGGTAGGCCAAGTACCGGTACCGGTAATTCTCTTTCTAGGACTAGGCCTAGGCCCTAATTTCTGACATGTCTGATGCCATGTTATGGCTCGAGGCTAGGCGTGGGGGGTGGTAGGCCTAGGCCTAATCATGCCCCTCAAAATCAAAACAATATGTTACCGGTAGCCTAGGCCTACCGGTAGGCCTACCATAGCTGAATGTCAAGTGCAATTGTTGTAGGCCTAGGGTGTACGGTACACTGAAATATCTATAAATTTGCAGTGAAATGTCTGCTGTAAATTTACCATGCACCTAGGCCTAGGCCTAGGCCTATTAGCCAAATAAAATGCTGAATGAAAAACTGAAGTCCCACCAAAGTATCATCCAGAGGCAGAAGCGTTCCTATTGATTGACGTGATAAATCCTGATCACATAAGAAATCATAAATGAAGCAATATCCCATCATGTCCATCACTGTCCATGCAATGCATGGAGCACTGGCACTGTGACCTCTGTCATCCATGATAGACCTGACTGAATTAACTGCCTTGACGCAATGCCTTGACGTCTTGCAACAACTTGCTACAATGTAGCAAGTTGTGTTGTTGTGATAGTGCTGACTGTGAAAATACAGTGAGTACTTAGTTAACTGGTTCTGACNATCCTTTGAATGAAGGAGAAAGGTAACCTTTCTCCTTCAGAAATCAGAAAGTCTCCAATCCACGGAGCGCGATCAATCACTCCCCAGAATTGGTTTTTACGAGCGCGATGGGGCTCGAGCGTGATCGCGCCCGGTTTAACAGAAAGCCTGAGGCCTAGACTAGGCTAGGCACTATAGACTAGTCTATAGTGCGTCACCATAAATTATCGCTGGATCCGTCATCTCCACGTTATGTCCATTGTACACAAGGCTCAAAATAACTTTTTTTACTTGTGTAGCAAAATTGCCAAGGCCTATCAGAATAAATGTTGTGTTGCTGGTGGCATCCAAAATAAATTTCAGGGTCGGACGGTCGGAAGAAAATTTTATTTTTTCTCACTAAGATACTGTAGTACACTAGACATTGGTAGGTATTACACCAGAGCACATGTTGCTTTGTTTGTAAACAAACCACTGTGGACCAATCAGATGTCGAGATATGATCATGTGACCCACATGACATCATTGTGCAGGACATTTCTGGATAGCCAACCCACATCAAATCCACAATCATCTGCACAATGACATTGATAGTGAAGCAAAAAAATATTTTATTTATGTGGCCAAATGAAAACGGTGTTTTTTTCTAGTTTTTTGGCATGAGTTTATTGTTTGAAAAATCCAGGGTCGGAGGGTCGGCAAGGTTTTCGTAGGGTCGGTCGGGCGACCAGCAACACAACATTTATTTTTTTAGGCCCAATCAAGGGTTCCACTTGATTCGCAATTTTGGTACTTTGTGTTGCAACTTTTTTGTCCATTCAACATGTTCAACAGTGGAAGCCATCTTGCATGGCTGTTGATGTCAACCTCGCACACAACAACACTTACGCATGCATGGTGAACATATTGTGACTCATGAGTAACAATCATGAAAGCGAGGTTTGGTTGGTGTTGTTAGTTGCCGATGTACTATGTACTGACTGACTCCTCGACGGCCGCTGCTGGCCAGCCACGGCTGTCTCTACTTGAAAACGATGTGTAGCAATTTTGCAAATGTACCTCCTGGGCCATATCGCACTTTCTGATTTTTCTGTCGCAAATTGCGATGCGATACCACTTATTTTGAGCCTTGGTACACGAAGGGTTTTCCTTTTTTGTCCTGTTGATGCCAAAACTTATGTGTCAAAACATTTCAGCAATTTGTTTCACCAAGAAATGTAGGCCACCACTTTTTAGCGCGGGAATCCATAGATGCATGGAATGTCTGACATGTCTGATGTTACTGTCTTTCTTTTATGGCGGTAAAATTCTGCAATATACTGTGTTTTTCTTACTTTTGTCGTTGCTGCTAAGTGGCTGCCATAGGCGTAGGCCTACCAAGCCATGATGACAACTGCAAGTAAGCCTGGTAAGTCATGTAGCTAGGCCTAGCTCATGAGCTAGGCACGCCTAGGCCTAAATGTAAAAGACAGTGCTGAGTGCATGATTGAGTGAGTGTGCATGTGTGGTAGCCTAGGCCTAGGCCTAGCCTACCGGTACACACACCGTTCATCAACATGATCAATAGGCCTAGGCTGCCTAGTCATCAGTCATGCACGTTCATTGATCTGCCTCATCCCATCATCATGTTCATGATCATGCCCATATCTATATGCATCCACGCTATAGGCTAGTCTGTAGTCATGTACCATAAATTGCGGACCATGTTTACATAGCATGCATGGCGTCAGTGACGTCGCAATGCATCAGCATGTGTTGGATGCACTACGGCGTCACGTCACGTCGTCCGCAATTTTCGGTACACATCTATAGCCTAGGCCTAGGCCTAGCCTAGGGCAGGCTACTAGCCTAGCCAGCCTATGGATGGGGCCCATGTCATGTGTGGGGCTCATCATATCATGTGCTGCCTACATCATGACATAGGCTAGGCCTAGCCTACTAGGCCTAGGCCTACTACTGGTAACTACATGAACTAGGGCCTAGGCCTACCTACCTCTCTCCCATTTGTGCATGTTGTGCGTGACGGTGAATTTTAGGCCTACGGTACCGGTAGGCTAGGCCTAGGCCTATTGTAGGCCTACTGGTAAGTCACTGAGGCTGAGCCGAAATCATATGAAATCGGCTGCCTCAGCTACGGTAGGCGTACAATACAAGTACTGGCAGGGTCCTCCTTTACATGTACGGTACCAATTGGCCTAAAATGATCATTCCTTCATGTTCCCTTTTTCAGTTTCTGCTGACATGAGGCCTCGGCCTACCTCAAGTACCAGACGTGCCACTTCAGATTTGGACATATTGGACTTCGAGTTCGACGACTCAGATGATTTTCTCCCTTCACCACTCCCAGCCAAAAGACAGGGGTGTGATGAGTCATTCATGGAAGACCTGGATCGTGCGATAGCCAGTGTAGATAATATAAGAAATGTGTTTAACCCAAGGAAGTCGAAAATTAGAAGGAAAAGTGTTGTGAACAAACGGGGGCCCCGAAGGAAGAAAACTACAATATCTCCGTATCATCTCCCACCAGGGACAACTACGATTCCACATTTTAACGAGAGTGGCAAAGCAGTAATAGAAGCTCAATGCCTTTCTGGATATGGTAAATTGTTCATCTTTATGAATTACTATTTTTTTT